>SJYC01071951.1:0-42869 GCA_006408675.1 Madoqua kirkii
AGCCCAAGAAAATAAAGTCTGCCACTGTTTCCATTGTTTCCCCATCTATTTGCCATGAGATGATGGGACCAGATGCTGTGACCTTAGCTTTTTGAATGCTGAATTTTAAGCCAGCTTTTTCATTCTTCTCTTTCACCTTCCTCAAGAGGCCCTTTAGTTCCCCTTTGCTTTTGGCCTAATGGGTGGTGTCATCTACATATCTGAGGTTATTAATATTTCTCCCAGCATGCTTGATTCCAGCTTGAGCTTCATCCAGCCCGACATTTCACAAGATGTACTCTGCATATAATTAAATAAGCAGTGTGGCAATATACTGCCTTGATGTACCTCTTTCCCAGTTTTGGACCAGTTCATTGTTTCGTTTCCATTTCTGTTGCTTCTTTTTACATATATATAGATAGATAAATAGATAGATAGATAGATAGATAGATAGATAGATAGATAGGTATTTCTTTTAATTTATTTTTTATTGAAGGATAATTGCTTTACAGAATTTTGTTTTTTTCTGTCAAACCTCAACATGAATCAGCGATAGGTATACATATATCCTCTCCCTTTTGAACCTCCCATCTCCCACCCCATCCCACCCCTCTAGATTGATACAGAGCCCCTGTTTGAGTTTTCTGAGCCATACAGCAAACACCTGTTGGCTATCTACTTTACATATGAAAATGTAAGTTTCCATGTTACTCTCTCCATACATCTCATCGTCTCCTCCCCTCTCCCCATGTCCATAAGTCTATTCTTTATGTCTGTTTCTCCGTTGCTATCCTGTAAATAAATTCTTCAGTAGCATTTTTCTAGATTCCATATATATATGCATTAGAATGTGATATTTATCTTTCTCTTTCCAACTCACTTCACTCTGTATAATAGGTTCTAGGTTCATCCACCTCATCAGAACTGACTCAAATGCATTACTCTTTATGGCTGAGTAATATTCCATTGTGTATATGTACCACAACTCTGTCAGTGGACATCTAGGTTGCTTCCATGTTCTAGCGATTATAAATAGTGCTGCAGTTAACAATGGGATACATTTGTCTTTTTCAGTTTTGTTTTCTGCAGGATATACGCCTAAGAGTGGGACTGCTGAGTCATTCCTAGTTTTTTAAAAAGTCTCCATACCATCTTCCAAAGTGGCTGTATCAATTTGCATTCCCACCAATAGTGCATGAGCGTTCCCTTTTATCCATATCCTCTCCAGCATTTATTGTTTGTAGACTTTTTGAAGATGTCCATTCTGACTGGTGTGAGGTGATATCTCATTGTAAGTTCTGATTTGCATTTCTCTAATAATGAGCAATGTTGAGCATCTTTTCAGGTGTTTGTTATCCATCTGTATGTCTTCTTTGGAGAAATGTCTAAGTTTTTTTTCCACGTTTTGATTGTTGCTGTTTTTTTTTTTTTCCTGGCATTATGACTTGCTTGTATATTTTGGAAATTAATCCATTGTTACTTGTTTCATTTGCTATTATTTTCTCCCATTCTGAGGGTTGTCTTTTCACCTTGCTGTGCAAAAGCTTTTAAGTCTGATCAGGTTACACTTGTTTACTTTTATTTCCATTATAGGAGGTGGGTCATAGAGGATCTTGCTTTGATTTATGTCATCAAGTGTTCTGCCTATGTTTTCCTCTAAGAGTTTCATAGTTTCTGGTTTTATATGTAGGTCTTTAATCCATTTTGAGTTTATCATTGTGTATGGTGTTAGGAAGTGTTCTAATTTCATTCTTTTACATGTAGCTGTCCAGTTTTCCCAGTACCATTTACTGAAGAGGCTCTCTGCCCCATTGTATATTCTTGCCTCCTTTGTCAAAAATAAGGTACCCATAGGTGCATGGATTTCTTTCTGTTCTTTTTATGTTGTTCCATTGTTTTATATTTCTTTTTTTGTGCCAGTACCCTACTGTCTTGATGACTGTAGCTTTGTAGCATAATCTGAAGTCAGGAAGGTTGATTCTTCCAGCTCCATTCTTCTTTCTCAAGACGCTTTGGCTATTTGGGGTCTTCTGTGTTTCCATATGAATTGTGAAATTTTTTGTTCTAGTTCTGTGAAAAATGGCTTTGGTAGTTTGATAGGGATCACATTGAATATGTTGATTGCATTTGGTAGTATCGTCATTTTCACAATATTGATTCTTCCTACCCAGGAACATGGAATATCTTGTCATCTGTTTATGTCATCTTTGATTTCTTTCATTAGTGTCACAATTTTCTCTGTACGGTTCTTTTGTCTCCTTAGGTAAGTTTATTCCTAGATATTTAATTCTTTTTGTTGCAATGGTGAATGGGATTGATTCCTTAATTTCTCTTCCTGATTTTTCATTTTTAGTATATAGAAATGCAAGTGATTTTTGTGTATTTATTTTGTATCCTTCAACTTTGCTAAATTCACTGATTAGCTCTAGTGATTTTCTGATAGTATCTTTAGGGTTTTCTGTGTACAGTAGCATGTCATCTGCAAACAGTGAGAGCTTTAGTTCTTCTTTTCCAATCTGGATTCCTTTTATTTGTTTTTCTTCTCTGATTGCTGTAGCTAGGACTTCCAGAACTATGTTGAATAATAGTGGTGAAAGTGGACACCCTTGTCTTGTTCCTGATCTTAGGGGGAATGTTTTCAGAGTTTTACCATTGAAGATAATGTTTGCTGTAGGCTTATCATATATGGCCTTTGCTATGCTGAGGCTGGAGAAGGCAATGGCACTCCCCTCCAGTACTCTTGCCTGGAAAATTCCATGAACTGAGGAGCCTGGTGGGCTATAGTCTATGGGGTCGCTAAGAGTCAGACACGACTCAGCGACTTCTCTTTCACTTTTCACTTTCATGCCTTGGAGAAGGAAATGGCAACTCACTCCCCTGTTCTTACCTGGAGAATCCCAGGGACGGGGGAGCCTGGTGGGCTGCCATCTATAGGGTCGCGCAGAGTCGGACACGACTGAAGTGACAGCAGCAGCAGCAGCAGCAGCAGCATGTTGAGGTAGGTTCCTTCTATGCCCATTTTTCAAAAAGTTTTAATTATAAATGGGTGTTGAATTTTGTCAAAGGCTTTTTCTGCATCTATTGAGATTATTTTTTTCATTTATAATTTTGTTGATTTGATTCTTCTCTCTTTTTTTCTTGATGAGTCCAGCTAAAGGCTTGTCAATTTTGTTTATCATCTCAAAGAACCAACTTTTAGTTTTATTAATCTTTACTATTGTTTCTTTCCTTTCTTTTGCATTTATTTATGCTTGGACCTTTATGATTTCTTTCCTTCTGCTAATTTTGCAATGTTTTTTCTTCTTATTCCGGTTGTTTTAGAGGTAAAGTTAAGTTTTCTATTCAATGTTTTTCTTGTTTCTTGAGGTAGGATTGTATTTCTCTAAACATCCCTCTTAGAACTGCTTTTGCAACATCCCATAGGTTTTGAGTTGTCGTGTTTTCATTGTCATTTTTTTACTAGAAATTTTTTGATTTCTCTTTTGATTTATTCAGTAACCTGTTGGTTATTTAGATTCTTTCCTTCTGCTAATTTTGCAATGTTTTTTCTTCTTATTCCGGTTGTTTTAGAGGTAAAGTTAAGTTTTCTATTCAATGTTTTTCTTGTTTCTTGAGGTAGGATTGTATTTCTCTAAACATCCCTCTTAGAACTGCTTTTGCAACATCCCATAGGTTTTGAGTTGTCGTGTTTTCATTGTCATTTTTTTACTAGAAATTTTTTGATTTCTCTTTTGATTTATTCAGTAACCTGTTGGTTATTTAGAAACATGTTGTTTAATCTCTGTGCATTTGTGTTTCTTACATTTTTAAAAAATGTAATTGATATCTAGTCTCATAGCATTGTGGTCAGAGAAGATGCTTGATACAATTTCAATTTTCTTAAATTTACTGAGGTCTGATTTGTGACCCAAGATGTGGTCTATCCTGGAGAATGTTCCATGTGCACTTGAGAAGAAGGTGTATTCTTCTGCATTTGGATGGAATGTCCTGAAGATATCAATGAGATCCATTTCATCTAATGTATCATTTAAGACTTGTGCTTCCTTATTAATTTTCTGCTTTGATGATCTGTCCATTGGTGTGAGTGGGGTGTTAAAGTCTCCTACTATTATTGTGTTCTTGTCAATTTCTCCTTTTATTTCTATTAGTGTTTGTCTTATATAGTGAGGTGCTCCTATGTTGAGTGCATGCTGCTGAGGCTGCTAAGTCACTTCAATCATGTTTGATTCTGTGTGACCCCATAGATGGCAGCCCACCAGGCTCCCCTGTCCCTGGGATTCTCCAGGCAAGAACATTGGAGTGGATTGCCATTTCCTTCTCCAATGCATGAAAGCGAAAAGTGAAAGAGAAGTCGCATAGAAATTTACAATTGTTATGTCTTCCTCTTGGATTGATCCCTTGATCATTATGTTGTATTCTTCCTTATCTCTTGTAATCTTCTTTATTTTAAGTTATATTTCATCTGATATGAGGATTGGTACTCCAGCTTTCTTTTGCTTCCCATTTGCATGGAATATGTTTTTCCATCCTCTCATTTTCAGTCAATATGTGTATTGAGGTCTGAAATGGGTTTCTTGTAGACAGCATATATATGGGTCTTGTTTTTGTATCCATTCAACCAGTTTGAGTCTTTTGGTGGGAGAATTTAATCCTTTTACATTTAAAGTAATTATTGATATATATGTTCCTATTGCCATTTTCTTAATTGTTTGGGGTTGACTATGTAGATCTTTTTTCTTCTCTTGTATTTCTTGGCTACATTAAGTCCCTTTAACACTTGTTGTAAAACTGGTTTTGTGGTACTAAGTTCTCTTAACTTTTGCTTGTCTGAAAAACTTTTGATTTCTCCATCAGTTTTGAATGAGATCCTTGCCAGGTACAGTAATCTTGTTTGTAGATTTTTCCCTTTCAGTACTTTAAATATATCCTGCCATTCCCTTCTGGCCTGCAGAGTTTCTGCTGAAAGATCAGCTGTTAAGTGTATGGGGTTTCACTTGTATATTACTTGTTGCTTTTCCCTTGCTGCTTTTAATATTCTTTCTTTGTGTTTAGTCTTTGTTAGTTTGATTAGTATGTGTCTTAGCAGGTTTCTCCTTGGGTTTATCCTGTATGGGACTCTGTACCTCTTGGACTTGACTGACTATTTCCTTTTCCATGTTGGGGAAATTTTCAACTATAATCTCTTCAAAAATTTTCTCATACCCTTTCTTTCTCTCTTCTTCTGGGATGCCTCTAATTCGAATGTTGGTGCATTTGATATTGTCCCAGAGATTTCTGAGACTATCCTCAGTTCTTTTCATTCATTTTACTTTATTCTACTTTTCAAAAGTAATTTCCAACACTTTATTTTCCAGCTCACTGATTCATTCTTCTGCTTCAGATATTCTGCTCTTAATTCCTTCTAGAGTATTTTTAATTTCAGTAATTGTGTTGTTTGTGTGTGCATGTTTATTCTTTAACTCTTCTAAGTCTTTATTAATTGATTATTGCATTTTATCCACTTTGTTTTCAAGGTTTTTGATCATCTTAGTATCATTATTCTGAATTCTTTTTCAGATAGTTTGCCTATTTCCTCTTCATTTATTTGGACTTCCGTGTTTCTAGTTTGTTCCTTCATTTGTGTAGTATTTCTCTACTTTTCCATTATTATTTTTTTTTACTTATTGTGTTTGAGGTCTCTTTTCCCCAGGCTTCAAAGTTGAATTCATTCTCCCCTTTTGTTTCTGCCCTCCTAAGTTTGGCTCAGTGTATGAAAGCTTCGTATAGGGTGAGATTTGTGCTAAGTTTTTGTTTGTTTGTTTTTCCTCTGATGGGCAAGGCTGAGTGAGGTGGAAATCCTGTCTGCTGAAGATTGGGTTTGTATTTTTGTTTTGTTTTTTGCTTAGATGTGGTGTCCTGCACAGGGTGCTACTGGTGGTTAGATGATGCCAGGTGTTGTATTCAAGTGGTTTCCTTCATGTGAGTTCTCACTATTTGATACTCCCTAGGGTTAGTTCTCTGGTTCTTTGAGTCAGTGCTCCCACTCCAAAGGCTTGATCTCTTCTGAATCCACCACACACAGGAGCCAGGAAGATAGTCCTAAAATTCCAAACTCAGCTGTGGTATTTATTCAAGACAGTCTATAGTTCCTTCTGGTTCGTCTTTCCAAACAGAGGTCTACAGACTCCATGTAGACAGGTGTCTTTCTTGGCTTCCTGAGCTTGGTGAGAGCTGAGTCTAGAAGCACTTTCTCAGCTTGAAGAGACCAGGAGCAGGGTAGCAGGTAGGTGATAGTCTGTTGATTCTTGACCTGCATACTGATTTCTTAGGAGGCAGGTAAGGTGGTCTGATTTTCCCATCTCTTGAAAAGTTTTCCACAGTTCCTCATGATTCACACATTCAAAAGCTTTAACATAGTCAATGAAACAGATGTTTTTTCTGGAATTCCCTTGCTTTCTCTATGATCCATCAAAATATTGGTAATTTGATCTGTGGTTCCTCTGCCTTTTCTAAACCCAGCTTGTACATCTGAAAGTTCTCAGTTCACATACTGTTGAAGTTTAGCTTGAAGGATTTTGAGCATTACCTTGCTAGCATGTAAAATGAGCACAATTACATGGTAGTTTGAGCATTCTTTGGCATTGCCCTTCTTTGTGGGATTGAAATGAAAACTGACATTTTCCAGTCCTGTGGCCACTGCTGAGTTTTTCAAATTTGCTGGCATATTGAATATAGCGCTTTCACAGCATCATATTTTAGTATTTGAAATAGTTTAACTGGAATTCCATCACCTCCACTAGCTTTATTTTTTCAATGTAAAATTTCCCAAGTAGTGACAGTGTCAACATATGTAGGAATGAAAACTGGATTAAGACTTGAAAGTTTTGTCCGGCCACTGATCTAGTTATGGGACCTTGAGCAAGTCACATGGCCCACATGGATGACATTTTTCTCATCTGTAAAAACGAGTGATCAAGACTCCTTCACAGCCAGATTGATACAGTTAAACTAAATTGGCCCATCCATTGAACAATTATCTAAGGTTGGAAATATCTCAAATGCACATGAGACAAAATCTCTCCTCTCATTCTAAGGTACATACATAAATGAAAAATAATTAATAGGGTGCAAATAGTATGCTTTTGAGCTATTTCAAATCTTAAAAGATGCTTCTGCTAAAGTGCTGCACTCAATATGCCTGCAAATTTGGAAAGCTCAGCAATGGCCACAGGACTGGAAAAGGTTACTTTTCATTCCAATCCCAAAGAAAGGCAATACCAAAGAATGTTCAAAGTACCACACAATGGCACTCATCTCACATGCTAGCAAAGTAATGCTCAAAATTATAGAAAGCAAAGAATTAAAGAGCCTCTTGATAAGAGTGAAAAAGTTGGGTTAAAACTCAACATTCAGAAAACTAAGATCATGGCATCCGGTCCCATCACTTCATGGCAAATAGATGGGGAAACAATGGAAACGGTGACAGACTGTATTTTTTTGGCTCCAAAATCACTGCAGATGGTAACTGCAGCCATGAAATTAAAAGATGCTTGCTTCTTGGAAGAAAAGCTATGACCAACCTATATAGCATATTAAAAAAAGAGACACTACTTTGCTGACAAAGGCCCATCTAGTCAAAGCTATGGTTTTTCCAGTAGTCATGTATGGATGTGAGAGTTGGAGTATAAGGAAAGCTGAGTGCTGAAGAATTGATGCTTTTGAACTGTGGTGTTGGAGAAGACTCTGAGAGTCCCTTGGACTGCAAGGAGATCAAACCAGTCAGTCCTAAAGGAAATCAGTCCTAAATATTCATTGGAAAGACTGATGCTGAAGCTGAAGCTCCAATACTTTGGCCACCTGATGTGAAGAACTGACTCGTCGGAAAAGACCCTGATGCTGGGCAAGATTGAAAGCAGGAGGAAAAGGTGACGACAGAGGATGAGAATGTTGGATGGCATCACCAACTTGATGGACATGAGTTTGAGTAAGCTCCAGTAGCTGGTGATGGACAGGGAAGCCCGGGCTTCCCTGTATGCTGCAGTCCATGGGGTTGCAAAGAGTTGAACACAACTGAGTAACTGAACTGAACTGATATAATATGCGGACAAATGAACAGGGGAGTGTGGAAGAAGTGACTGGACATTTGCTTTAGACTAGGGTAGAGGTAGTCAGAGCACATATCTCTGAAGAAGTAGCATTTAAGCTGAGTGCTGAATAACAGGAAGGAACCATCCAGGCAAAGCTGACGGGAAGGTCAATCAGTAGAAGACACATATATTTCAAAGGTCCTTTTACATTAACAAAGTTGTAGTATTCCAGAAATTTTAAAAAAGCCATGGCTGAAATGTGATGATGAGAGGGAGCCAGGGGCCAGGGTCCTGCAGCCCTTTGTAAATCCAGGTAATAAATTGAGATTTTTTTCTAAGAGAGATAGGAAGCCATAGGAATGGTTTCATGAGAGAGGGAATGTCATGATTTTATTTTTGTTTTAAAAAGATTTTTATGGTCACTCTGAGGAAAACCAAGCAGAAAGAAGAAAACAAGTCAGGAGGCTGTTGCGTGAGTCCAGGTAGATGATGATGATAAATTGGTCCAGGGTAGTGGGAGAGAGATGGAAAAGAATGGATACTACTCAGTCATGAGCCTTCCTGATGGATTGGATGTGAGGAGGAAAGAAGAATAAAGCTCAGGTCAGATTTTTTGGCTTGAGCAGCTGGTTGAGTGAAATGGGGAAGCCTAGGAAAGGTACAGGTTTGGAGGGATCAATTATTCTTTTCTTTTTTTAAGACACTTTCACTTTGCATCTCTTTTAAGTACCCAAGGAGAAATGTTAGCCAGGTAGTCGGATACTGGGGTCCAAAATTCAGGAGGCAGGTAGGAGAAGGAGATAGAAACGAGGAATTCATGCATAGAGGATTTGTTTAAAACCATGGAGCTGGATGAGTTACCCAAAAGAAGATACACAGGGACTGAGCCCCAGAACTCTTCAACATTTAGATGATGGTGAAGAAGAGGGTGCAGCAAAAGAGACAGAAGCAGTAGTCACTGAAGTCAGAGGAAAAGCAGAAGAGTGTGATGTCCCTGAAAGCAAGAAAATGGACTGTCTGACCAGGGGTGAGTGGTCAACTGAGAGGCCAAGAGATAAGAAAAGTGACCCTGAACCTGACAGTGTGGAAGCAGTCTCATCAAGTAGTTGCATAGGATGGAAAAGAGCTTTGCAAACCATGAAGTACTGTCAGTGCTTCTTCAAAGGAAGAGGTACCCAAAGAGAGCTTTCTCAAAACACACATGCCTGGACTCGGCCCCTGATCGATTGAATCCAAATCATCAGGGTGCTTTTAAAACCTTTGAAAGTGAAAGTGAAAGTGAAGTTGCTCAGTCGTGTCCAATTCTTTGTGACCCCATGGACAGTAGCCTACCAAGCTTCTCCGTCCATGGGATTTTCCAGGCAAGAATACTGGAGTGGGTTACCATTTCCTTCTCCAGGGGATCTTCCCGACCCAGGGATCGAACCCGGGTCTCCCACATTGGAGGGAGGCACTTTAACCGCCATTACCTCTGTGTCCCCCTCCCAAGTATGCTCTGTGTCACTTTTACCCTTTCTACAGATGTCTTGAGGGCATCTCTATGGGAGGACAGTTTACATTCTTATCACTAGTTATACTGGCAATGTATAGCAATCATGTTCAGTGATCCTACTGAGAAATTTCACATACAAGAATTCTTTGCATTGTCCAAATACCCTTGGACCTCTGGAATTAATAACTGAAGAATTCATAGTAAATATTGCAGATGGGGTTTTCTAAATTGGTTAATGAAATCTTCCCTCTCAAACATGAATTCAGGTTGATTTAGATAAGAAAATAATTGGTAATTAAAAACACCCTAACAGTCACTTTCAAGGCACAGCAAACAAGGTATGTTCCAACCCACGGCAGGGAGCCATTGATGACCAGTGGCAAGAGGCTTGTTCACCATTCCTATTCTCTTCTTCCAGCTCTGTACTTTTGACTTGTTTTCATTTTCTTATGTTTTAGGGTCTCTGGATCAATGAGAAGATGTGGAGAGGGTGAAACAGTGAAGGGAATTTTTAAAAAAATCTTTTAATTGCTTTATTGATTTTAAAATATGGTTTTGAGAGTAATAATGGTATGACAATTACTTCTGAAGAGGCTGCTGATCTTCTGAGGAAATGGTTATAAACATATTATTATGTCAGTTATCACACGAATAATCACACGGTCCTCTTTTCACATTTATACAGGTGGACATGGCTTAGGTGGGCTTTTATGGGAGTATGCTTCACTGTGGTATCTTTATTAATGAGCACGAAGCAGAGGTAAACATTGAGCTAATTAAATCTACCCTGGATGCTCATCTAGAAGGCACAGCTAGCCGGGGGGAAGCGCCTATGTCACACTCACTCACTCTGAGCCTTTAAGTACATGAAATGAAGACGGTAAAATGAGTTTTGATGATAAAGAAGGAAAATGAGGGGGAGAATATCCTAGATGCAAACTATCTGAAAGATACTAAGAAGAAAGGAATACCAATTATTATCATTATAGTTCACCAGGAACCCTGAGTTAGCATGGCCTTGCCCATAAACTGGATCTCCAGAGAAAACTGCAATATTAGTTGTAAAATTAGTTTTCAAGGACAGGAAAGAGGAAGCCAGGTGGTTTGAGACAAAGTTTACAGAATGGGCATTGTTGAGGTGTAATCAGTTAAGCTCTACTAGAAATAAAGTCCAGTGGAAACAGCCACCTTAGTGGGAGAAGTCCAGATGCAGTTGAAGGGAAAAAGAATTGATGTTAACACCTCTTTACCTCAGGATCCAATGGGTAAATGATCAATAGGAGTCTCATTGTACAGAGGTTGACATAAAGACTTCCCCAAAAGCTCAGCAGGTAAAGAATCCACCTGCAACACAGGAGACACAGGAAATTCGGGTTCACTCCCTGGGTCGGAAATGTCCTCTGGAGAAGGAAATGACAACCCACTCCAGTGTTCTTGCCTGGAAAATCCCATGGACAGAGGAGTCTTGGGGGCTACAGTCCATGCAGTCTCAAAGAGTTGGACATGACTAAATGAATAATAACACTATGGTGATTATACCCAAGAGGGAAAGGGAAGAAATACCTTTACTCCCCTGATGATCTAAGCCACTTTTCACATTTTCTTCCATTTTCCAAAGCTCCTACTCCCTTAGCATTATTCCCCTCTTCTGTTAACTCTGGACTTAGCCTCAAGAATGAGTGGGAAGAACATATTCACAGGAATCTGAAGAATTAACCTAACCTCTTAGGTGTTCCATGTAAGTGCTTGCTAGGTCCAAGGAGACAACAGGCCCCTTTGACACACAGGTGGAGGGTTTAGAGAAGCTGAAAACATAAGCTGTTACATGGACCACTGCATCCAACCTCATTGGCTGTGGAAAGTTTAATGGATATGGGGCCCATGAGAAAGACCTGGGCCCTTCCGAGTAAGGACCACATTCCTCACTCAGTGTCATTCTGTACACACTCAGTGGGCAACTGCAGGCAACTGCCACAGCCAGGGTCTGCGTGCAGGTCTTGGTAAGCAGGAAGAACAAATCAACAAACCTTCTCAACATGCAAAGTCAATAACTTGTCCTAAGAATGTTACAGCACCGAAGAGGGTATAAATCATCCATCTTTGGGCCTGAGGACCATAAAGATAGGCTTCATGGAGGAGACAAATTCTAGATTCCAAAAACCAAGTAGGAGAGTTTCCCAGGAGATATGTTGTCAGAGAAAGAAAGGCTAGGAGAAATAAGAAAGGAAGGAAGAGAAAGGCATTCCCGAGAGTGTGAACAGCATGTGCAGAGGTGCAGGGGCACTGCACGGCAGGGTTTGCTCAGGAGGCCACAGCACATGGTGGACATTGCTACTGTTTAACAGTTTCTGGCTCTCTTTTTTTCTCCTGAGCACATGAAAGCTTACACTTCTCACTCCCTTTGTGGGGACGTGGTCCCACAGGGGACTTGGTGTGACTAAGAAATAAATGTCTGGTATGTTAAGCCACAAAAATTGGCAGGGATAGACTGCGGGCTGGGGATTTGGGAGCAGCTTCTTTATGTGCTAAGGAGTTTGGATACTCTGGGCCATGGGGAGATGTGAAAGGTACTTTTTTTTCCCCCTAGGTATTTTATTTATTTTTAAAATTTTTATTTATTTTATTATTTTATTATTTTTATTTTTTTACTTTACAATACTGTATTGGTTTTGCCATACATTTGACATGAATCCACCACATGTGTATATGAGTCCTGTATGCAAGACAGCAAAAGAGACACAGATGTAAAGAGTAGACTTTTGAAAGGTACTTTAAAAATGAGAGCGACATGATCAGGTTTGTTGGCTAAATTAGAAAGAAGTGATAGTTAGGAGATAATTGAAGCAACTGAGTAATACCAAAGACTTGAACTAAGGCTATGGAAGTGAGTTGAGAAAAAATTAATATGGTGAAACTAAGAGGGCTTAGTGACCGCTTAGATGAACGGAGAAAAAAGGAAGAATGTAGAATGACTTTCTGGTCTTTGGCTTCAGTGAATATATGATCTCTTTATCATTAAACAGAATTCAGGATGGTGTACAGGTTTGGGTGATAGATTATTTATTGTTTTTTTCCCCTGTAAATTTCCCAGAAGAGCTTAGCATTACACTGAGTAAAAGGTTAAGTCCACAGGCTCAAGCTTCCATGTTCTTCCTCTAAAATGTGTCCCAGCCACATCCTGGGTCCAGTACCACAAGCAGAATTATTTCTAGGAATCTTTCATGATGTTGATGGAAAAAACTGTCAAGGTATCCCTCCAGAATGTTAGGCTGTGAAATCAGGGTCTACCCTCCCTTCACACTGCACACTGTGACTTCTAGTGAAGTCATCTCACTTGGAATAGCACACAGTAATGATCCAGGTGCCGTTAGACTCCAAAACCTTGGAAGGCAATGGCTGAGGAGGACAGCACAAACAGGGACATATGATGATCTCTGGAACTTCAATGAGAAAAATGAACCCATGGCACCAGCTCTTATCCAGCCCAACACCCTTTCTAGCGTCACCTTCCTCAGAGTAAAAAATACATGAAAATTAGAGGGTACAGTCCTTGGAGCTTGTCCCCCTCACAGGCTTTGGATCTCAGTACAGGAGTTAAAGACATAGGTTGACTTCACTACTTACATAATAT
Source organism: Madoqua kirkii (assembly GCA_006408675.1). Lineage (NCBI taxonomy): Eukaryota > Metazoa > Chordata > Mammalia > Artiodactyla > Bovidae > Madoqua > Madoqua kirkii. Next base: position 13,169 of record SJYC01071951.1, read on the forward strand.
TTTCAAATGGGCCCATAACCTATCCTTTCTGAACCTTGTGTTTCTCATCTGCTGCTGCTGCTGCTGCTGCTGCTGCTGCTGCTGCTGAGTCACTTCAGTCGTGTCTGACTCTGTATGATCCCATAGACGGCAGCCCACCAGGCTCCCCTATCCCTGGGATTCTCCAGGCAAGAACACTGGAGTGGGTTGCCATTTCCTTCTCCAATGCATGAAAGTGAAAAGTGAAAGTGAAGTCGCTCAGTCGTGTCTGACTCTTAGCGACCCCATGGACTGCAGCTCACCAGGCTCCTCCATCCATGGGATTTTCCAGACAAGAGTACTGGAGGTTCCTCAGCTAGAAAAGTGCAAATAACCTGCCTCATAGAATTATTGTTTGAGGATTAAATAAGATAAATAAGGTAAGGAGGAAGATTCCTACTCCCACCTACAGCTTCATGTATGGAAAAGTGATCTAAAAAATGGAAAATGGGAGCACCCACCTGAGACAGTTTTTAATGATAGAAGAGGAACTTGGAAAGCAAATTCAGGAAGGAGCTGGAACTATGGAGTTGGATTGTAAGGACTATATACCTCTAATTTCCTCCCAGCTACAAATCTCTAGTATAAGCTTCATCAGAGTCTGTACTCAGAAATACTGACTCACTTGGGGTTTTCTGTCATTCTTGGTTGCTGCGTTTAAGTCCCACATGTGTGATAGATTTTATGCTTGGAACCATCTGTCTACCAGGGCTTTTGTTGTTTCGTCGCTCAGTTCTGTCCAACTCTTTGCAACACCATGGATTGCAGCATGCCAGGCTCCCCTGCCCTTCACTATCTCCTGGAGTTAGCTCACATTCATGTCTACTGAGTCAGTGATGCCATCCGACCATCTCATCTTCTGTCACCCACTTTTCTTTTTCTGCCCTCAATCTTTCCCAGCATCAGGGTTTTTTTCCCAGTGAGTCAACTTTTCACATCAGGTGGCTGAATGATTGGTGCTTCAGCATCAGTCCTTCCAGTGAATATTCAGAGTTGATTTCCTTCAGGATTTACTGGTTTGATCTCCTTGCTGTCCAAGGGATTCTCAAGAGTCTTCTCCATCACCACATTTCAAAATCATCAATTCTTTGATGCTCAACCTTCTTTACGGTCCAACTCTCACATCTGTACATGACTACTGGAAAAACCACAGCTTTGACTAGACGGACCCTTTTTCGGCAAAATGATGTCTCTGCTTTTGAATACATTGTCTAGGTTGGTCATAGCTTTTCTTCCAAGGAGCAAGAACTTTTTAACTTCATGGCAGCAATGACCATCTGCAGTGATTTCAGAGCCCAAGAAAATAAAGTCTGCCACTGCTTCTATTCCTCCCCCTTCCATCTATTTACCAGGAAGTGATGGGATTAGATTCCATGATGTTAGTTTTTTTTGTTTTAAGCCAGTTTTTTCATTCTCCTCTTTCACCTTCATCAAGAGGCTCTTTAGTTTCTGTTTAATTTCTGCCTAATGGGTGATGTCATCTGCGTATCTAAGGTTAAGGATATTCCTCCTGGCAGTTTTTATTCCAGCTTGTGCATCATCCAGCTTGGTATTTAGCATGATGTACTCTGCATATAAGTTAAATCAGCAGGGTGACAATATACAGGCCTTGATGTACTTCTTTCCCATTTTTGAACCAGTCCATTGTTCCATGTCCAGTTCTAACTGTTGCTTCTTGACTTGCATACAGGTTTTTCAGGAGGCAGGGAAAGCCTAACATATAGATGCTATCTCTAGCTACAGATCAAAATCTCGCTTCAGGTCATGTAGCTTCACAATATCTCTGGACTCATTCCGAGGGGAATGGCTCATACCCATGGCTCTGATGATGTGCTTATGCTACCAGAGTATCATTTCAAAGAGGAGAAGGGAAGCCAGAGGCTCAGGCAAGCTGAAAACCCAGATGATTAGCAAAGCAGTCACATTTTCTAAATATCAAGTGCAGTGCAATCTCCCAGACGTTAATATTCAAACAGCTTGTCACAGTGTTGAGCATACAGCAGGCATTTAGGACACTAGTTCTGAGTGGTTCAGAGCAATATTCCTAGGAACTGGAATTTGGCGATAAGCAATAGTTAGAACTGGACATGGAACAACAGACTGGTTCCAAATAGGAAAAGGAGTACGTCAAGGCTGTCTATTGTCACCCTGCTTATTTAACTTCTATGCAGAGTACATCATGAGAAATGCTGGGCTGGAAGAAGCACAAGCTGGAATCAAGATTGCCAGGAGAAATATCAATAACCTCAGATATGCAGATGACACCTCCCTTATGGCAGAAATTGAAGACGAACTAAAAAGCCTCTTGATGAAAGTGAAAGAGAAGAGTGAAAAAGTTGGCTTAAAGCTCAACCTTCAGAAAACGAAGATCATGGCATCTGGTGCCATCACTTCATGGGAAATAGATGGGAAAACAGTGGAAACAGTGTCAGACTTTATTTTGGGGGGTCTCCAAAATCACTGCAGATGGTGATTGCAGCCATGAAATTAAAAGACGCTCACTCCTTGGGAGAAAGGTTATGAGCAACCTAGATAGTATATTCAAAGGCAGAGACATTGCTTTGCCAACAAAGGTCCGTCTAGTCAAGGCTGTGGTTTTTCCAGTAGCCATGTATGGATTTGAAAGTTGGACTGTGAAGAAGGTTGACTGCAAAAGAATTGATGGTTTTGAACTGTAGTGTTGGAGAAGACTCTTGAGAGTCCCTTGGACTGCAAGGAGATCCAACCAGTCCATTCTGAAGTAGATCAACCCTGGGATTTCTTTGGAAGGAATGATGCTAAAGCTGAAACTCCAGTACTTTGGCCCCCTCATGCGAAGCGTTGACTCATTGGAAAAGACTTTGATGCTGGGAGGGATTGGGGGCAGGAGAAGAAGGGGAGGACAGAGGATGAGATGGCTGGATGGCATCACTGACTCGATGGACGCGAGTCTGAGTGAACTGTGGGAGCTGGTGATGGACAAGGAGGCCTGGTGTGCTGTGATTCATGGGGTCGAAAAGAGTCGGACACTACGAGTGACTGATCTGATCTGATCTGATTGGCGCCTCAGCAGAATTCAGCTGCCAGTACAGGAGATGCAGATTCAATCCTGGATTTGATCTCTGGGTTGGGAAGATCCTCTAGAGAAGTAAATGTCACCCCACTCCAATTTTCTTGCCTGGAAAAATCCCATGGACAAATGAACCTGGCGGGCTACAGTCCATGAGGTAACAAAGAATCAGACACGACTTAGTGACTAAATGATAAGATCAAGCTCAACTATAGATGCATTTGCCATTTGACCCAGTCACCCCACTTCTAGAATTATACCTCAAATATATAAGAAAAACTACTGGAAGATATATGCATAAAACTATTCACTTAGCCCAATGTGTAATAGTCAAGACCGAAAACAAGCCAAATGTCTATAAACAAAGAATTAGTTGAAAAATCTGTGAAACATGCTTACAATAAAATACAATACAACTGTCAAAGAGAACAATAAAGATCTCCATTAACTGCTATGGACTGATATCTAGGACATACACAGACACACACACACAGCTGACCCTTGTACAGCACAGGTTTGAACTTCAAGAGTTTACTTATACGTGATTTTTTTCCGTAGTAATAAATAGTAATTCTGTGGCTCATTGAGTTAGAGGATGCAGAACCTTGGATAGAGAAGATCCATGGATATGGAGGACCCTCTATAAATTATAGACAGACCATGCCCAAGGTAGGTAGCCCTAATCTCGTGCTGTTCAGGGATCAACTGTAATGAAATGAATATGATAATACGTGTGTGTATATACACATATAGGAATTCCCAGGAGGCACAGTGGTAAAGAACCCACCTGTCAATGCAGGAGGCATGCAAGAGACATGGATTCAATCCCTGTGTGGGGAAGATCCCCTGGAGGAGGGCATGGCAACCCACTCCAGTATTCTTGCCTGGAGAATTCCCTGGACAGAGGAACCTGGCGGGCCAGGGCACGTAGGGTCACTAAGAGTTGGACACGACTGAAGTGACTGAGCACATATAATATGTGTCACATATACATACATATACACACAAACACAAACACTCATTTTAGAAAAAGTTTGAAGAGGAGAGAGAAACGGAGGCAAGGGAGTGGCTTGGGGACTTGGAGACATTTAGACCTCTCTGAATGCATCTTGTTTGTGGTTTGATTTTAGAACCAGTAAATGTTTTATATAATTTTTAATTAAATAGAAAGAATGCTCTAAAAATGGACATCAAACTGAAAGAAAAAGTACTTGTGTGTTTAGTAAGTGGCACAGCCACTTCAGTTCAGTTCAGTTCAGTTGCTCAGTCGTGTCCGACTCTTTGTGTCCCCATGAATCGCAGCACGCCAGGCCTCCCTGTCCATTACCAATTCCTGGAGTTCACTCACACTCACATCCATCAAGTCAGTGATGCCATCCAGCCATCTCATCCTCTGTCCTCCCCTTCTTCTCCTGATCCAAATCCTTCCCAGCATCAGAGTCTTTTCCAAGGAGTCAACTCTTCGCACGAGGTGGCCAAAGTAGTGGAGTTTCAGCTTTAGCATCCTTCCTTCCAAAGAACACTCAGAACTGATCTTTAGAATGGACTGGTTGGATCTCCTTGCAGTCCAAGGGACTCTCAAGAGTCTTCTCCAACACCACAGTTCAAAACCATCAATTCTTCGGCACTCAGCCTTCTTCACAGTCCAACTCTCACATCCATGCATGACCACTGGGAAAACCATAGCCTTGACTAGACGGACCTTAGTTGGCAAAGCAATGTCTCTGATTTTGAATATGCTATCTAGGTTGGTCATAACTTTTCTTCCAAGGAGTAAGGGTCTTTTAATTTCATGGCTTCAATCACCATCTGCAGTGATTTTGGAGACCCCCCAAAGTAAAGTCTGACACTGTTTCCACTGTTTCCCCATCTATTTCCCATAAAGTGATGGGACCAGATGCCATGATCTTCATTTTCTGAATGTTGAGCTTTATTTTCTTCCAAGGAGTAAGGGTCTTTTAATTTCATGGCTTCAATCACCATCTGCAGTGATTTTGGAGACCCCCCAAAGTAAAGTCTGACACTGTTTCCACTGTTTCCCCATCTATTTCCCATAAAGTGATGGGACCAGATGCCATGATCTTCATTTTCTGAATGTTGAGCTTTAAGCCAACTTTTTCACTCTTCTCTTTCACTTTTATCAAGAGGCTTTTTAGCTCCTCTTCATTTTCTGCCATAAGGGTGGTGTCATCTGCATATCTGAGGTTATTGATATTTCTCCCAGCAATCTTGATTCCAGCTCGTGCTTCTTCCAGCCCAGTGTTTCTCATGATGTACTCTGCATAGAAGTTAAATAAGTAGGGTGACAATATACAGCCTTGATGGACTCTTTTTCCTATTTGGAACCAGTCTGTTGTTCCATGTCCAATTCTAACTGTTGCTTCCTGACCTGCATACAGATTTCGCAAGAGGCAGATCAAGTGGTCTGGCATTCCCATCTCTTTCAGAATTTTCCACAGTTTATTGTGATCCACACAGTCAAAGACTTTGGCACAGTCAATAAAGTAGAAATAGATGTTTTTCTGGAACATTCTTGCTTTTTCCATGATCCAGTGGATGTTAGCAATTTGATCTCTGGTTCCTCTGCTTTTTCTAAAACCAGCTTGAACTTCTGAAAGTTCACGGTTCATGTATTGCTGAAGCCTGGCTTGGAGAATTTTGAGCATTACTTTACTAGCGTGTGAGATAAGTGCAATTGTGTGGTAGTTTGAGCATTCTTTGGCATTGCCTTTCTTTGGGATTGGAATGAAAACTGACCTTTTCCAGTCCTGTGGCCACTGCTGAGTTTTCCAAATTTGCTAGCATATTGAGTGCAGCACTTTCACAGCATCCTCTTTCAGGATTTGAAATAGCTTCACTGGAATTCCATCACCTCCACTAGCTTTGTTCGTAGTGATGCTTTCTAAGGCCCACTTGACTTCACATTCCAGGATGTCTGGCTCTAGGTGAGTGATCACACCATTGTAATTATCTTGGTTGTGAAGATTTTTTTTGTACAGTTCTTCTGTGTATTCTTGCCACCTCGTCTTAATATCTCCTGCTTCTGTTAGGTCCATACCATTTCTGTCCTTTATGGAGCCCTCCTTTGCATGAAATGTTCCCTAGAGGCTTATTTCAAATGACTTTAAGTCACAGTATTTTCACTACACACTTCTAGTGGGACCTATCATAAGGACCTAAAAGAACCACAAAGATGTCAAGAAACCTGAGTCTGAATTCAGTGATCTTCTTATCAGTGGTAATATTGATATTATTATTTTGAAACCAGAAAATAAGATGGAACAAGTATATTTGCTCAAATCTTGTTAGGAAGAAACCAAGATTTTCCATGTAAAAAATTAAACATACACATATAAATGAATAAAATTAGGAAGTTTAAATATAATCTTATAATTCTTCAAATTGAAAATATTCATATTAACTCACAATTTACTCTCCTTTTTAAAACCTTTGATATTTCCTAGTGACGTCCACTGAAAACATTTAGAAACAACGGTAATTCAATAACAACATCACCCCTAGTCCTTAGATTGTAGTCTCTAGATTCCATTTCCCGCTAAAAGGAACAAGGCCTTCTTGAGCTGGAACATCTTGTCGTGCTTGAAAGCAAGGAAGCTGTCAAAGATTACTGTCACATCAAAATGACATGATAGCTAACCTGAAGGGGCCCCCCACTTACTAAAGATAAAAACAAACCACACTGGAATGGATTGAAATACCTCAGTATGTAAAAGTCTCTGTGTTCATAAAGATACTCCATACCCCCTATATATACTCCATACCCCGTACACAGGCTCCATAGCCCCTACACAGGCTCCATACCCCCTACACACACACACACACACACACACACACACACACACACCCCACTGCCACAATAGGGAAAACTTGAGTTACTTTGGAAGTTACCGGAACACCAAGTCATCATTCTGAAAACTGATAATGAAAGAAAAGGAATCAAGTAGTTATCCTCAAGTCTCATAGTTTGTACCTCATAGCAACCAAATATTTGCTGTAGGAAGTTCTTTATGTAAGAAACACAACTGGTAATGCAATAGGAATGATAAAAATAGGATCTCACTGGTGTGAACATCCTTACAAAATAACACGTCAAGGTGACAGTCACCAATAGCAGCTAAAGCTGTTAGGTTAAAGGTTGATGGGGAATTCAGGGATCCTGTTGACACCATCTGAACCAGGATCAAGGCTAAATGAGCCGGGTGTTACGTAAACCCTGACATGACACAGTTAGAAGTACACAACGTCACCTATGAAGTTTTGTCCTCCATCTCCCCCAAAACAAAGAACCTGAATGTAATCAAACTCTAAATCTAATTCCCAGTTCTCAGGAAATATGGGACAAAAAGGAACACATTAAATGACACATTGAGCCATTGAATGAGAAACATGAAGTATGTGAAATTTTACAGGTTAAATCATGTAGTTTAATTTAAAGATAAGTTATTCTTTTTAAAAAAAGAGATGTGAAACAATTGTAGATAAAAGGAGATTTAAGACATATCAACTTGAAAGATATACAAGTGTTCATTATAGTATTCTCTCCACTTCTCTGTTCAATTTTTTTTAGAAATCAAAGGGAGAAAAAGACCTATTAGCCAAATGAGATGTGTGGCTCTTGTTTGGAGGCAAATCCGAACAAATGATATGGGGTGGGAGGTGGGAGGGGTATTCAGGATTGGGAGCTCGTATACACCCGTGGTGGATTCATGTCAATGTATGGCAAAAACAATACAGTATTGTAAAGTAAAATAAAGTAAAATTTAAAAAAAACAAACAAATCTTAATTTAAAAAGATATATCTGAGACAATCAGGGAAAATGGAACATGTGCTTTATTGTAAATTATTGTTGATTTTGTTGAGTGTGAAAACTGTACTGTGATTATGTTTTCAAAAGTCATTATTAACATATATAATGAAGCAGTAATAAATGAAAACTTACTGATACAGAGCTAAGACACTAGGGTACAGGAGCAAGAGTGTGTTAGGTGTTGTTAGAGCTAGAGTTTGGACTCAAATTCTCATCTCTCCACCTTTTAACCAGAGGACTTACTTGAGTTCCTCTTAACTTTGTGGTTTTTGTTTAGTCACTGTTTCCACCAAATACCACCTTCCTTGTAGGACTGTGAGAATTAAATGAAATAATGTTCATGATAGTGCCTTACACGTAATTGATATTTAACAGCACTTAAAAAAATGCAAAGTTATCCCTTACAGATGGATTAGCACATAACCAATGACAATATCTTTATCTAGTGTCTCATGATAGATTTTAAGGCATTCACTAGAAGCTAATGACTAAGTTACTCCTTACATCATATGATGCATGTAGTTACTGGTCCTGAAAGAATTATATTATAAAGGGGAGAAATCAAGGAGAGATTTGAAGGAATGGGCAGTCCCATACTGGCCATATCAATGAGATGCTCATAGAGTGGTCAGATAAAATGAGTTAATGCTTATAAAATGCTTGGACAATGCCTGGCTCATAGTAATATAATAAAAGCAACAGTCAGTAATAATAATGACCTAGCAGAATACAAGCCAGCTTCCAACTTCTTCAAATTCCTTCTTTTTCTGTTTCTCTGAACTCCCTCTCAGGTACTGAGGTGACAATCTATAAATTGACATATTTTTCCTAAGCTTAGAAAGGATGACTCAATCTCTTAATTCACAGATTCTGCTCTTGTCTTGGACTTGAGCCATTTTGAGTTTCCATTTTGACTGCATTATTGCTAATGGGTTTTTGGCTCTCATAGTTAACAACTGCCTTGACCATAATGATGAGGGAATCGATGGCCCCATGGGGTCCTCCCCCAGCCTCATCCAACGGAAGCCTGGTGCTCATTGTGCTGGTGGTAATCGGGGATACAGACACTAGTCCTTTGCTAATATCCCTGAGAAGTTCTCAGAGAAGAGCCTGGGATAACTACCACCCTAGGAAGTGTGCCAATTTGTATCCTTTTTGCTAGAGAGGAGATTGCTATGCATTTCAAATTCTTCCCCTGACCATGGATTGCACAGTCTCAGTCTCCATGTAACATGTACTCAGTGAGTTGCTCTATGGATGTTCACTTTGGGCTTGGAGATGATCCAAACAATGAATGTGGACTTCGAAATATGACCTGTATAAGAACTTCATGGCATTGGTAAAATATCCAAAGACAGTTTGCAGTGAACCTATAATCCTGGATCACATCAACCTTGGAGTACAACATTCCATTGTGTTTATGTCAACCTGAAATTGCAGGAACCTCAGCAAAGAAATGGCAACCCACTCCAGTACTCTTGCCTTGAAAATCCCATGGACGGAGGAGCTTGGTGCAGGCTACTATCCATGGGGTCGCAAAGAGTTGGGCACGACTGAGTGACTTCACATTCAGCCCCGTAGAACTTCCCTGGTGGTTCAGTAGTAAGGAATCTGCCTGCTAATGCAGGAGGTGCAAGACACATGGCTTCAATCCCTGGCTTGGGAAGATCCCCTAAAGAAGGAAATGGCAACCCACTTCAGTGTTCTTGCCTGGAATATCCCATGGACAGAGGAGCCTAGCAGGCTCAGAGAATCAGACACAACTGAAGTGGCTTAACATGCACGCATGTGAGATAGATGGTGAAGTTCAGAGACACTGGGCCACACTGCCAGCGTTGACTGATGAGGCCAGATCAGGGCTTGAGTTTCAGAGAGACAGGTCAACGGGAACTGAAACAGGGTTTTGAAACAGAGTGAGGACTTCTTAACATGACCCAAACAGCAGCTAGCAATCCTCTACTGAGAGAAGTCTAGCAGAAGCCCTCTGCTGGGGCTAAAGTTACCTGACCTAGTGGGGTTTTCTGTCCAGGACCCATTTGCTAGAAATGGACAAATCTCTTACCATATAGCAAGCCGCATCTGTCAGCACCTCACATAGTTTCTGTTTCATAGCTGCAGTCACACAGTGTTATTCACTCACTTGTGTCCGACTCTTTGCAACCCCATGGACTGTAGCTGGACAGACTTCTGTCCATGGAATTCTCCAGGCAAGAATACTGCAGAGGGTTGCCATGTCCTTCTCCGGGGGATCTTCCTGACCCAGGGATCAAACCGAGGTCCCCCACGTTGCAGGCAGATTCTTCACAACCCAAATGCAAATCCCACCCACTTCTACCACTTAACATACAAGTCTTTAGACTTGTTAATTTAACTTCAGTAAGCCTCATTTTCCTCATATTTGTTGTAGGATATTCCTTTCCTCAAGTGTTGTTTGGAACATTAAACGCTTGTAAAAACCCTTGGTGCAGAACCTGGCACGTGTAAATGTTCAATAAACGTTTTGTATCATCACCACCACCACCACCACCATGATCACAACCTTCAGCATGTTTATGAGTCCTAGAATTCTGTACAGTTTTGTATCTGACATTAATAAAACCACACAGACCCCTTCGCTGCCTGGACTTACTCATTGTCCAGCAGCGAATGTTAAATGTGAAGGTATTCAAATATTTATTCACATTTTCTGAAGATCATTAAAGCCTGTATCCCACCACAGTGCTTTCCAAACCCTGCTTCCTATCCCACCCCGTTCCCTCACTGCCGCCAGCTTCTCTAGAGCCTCTTTTAGCAACCAACTCCCTAACCCTCTCTCCCATGAGGCCGGTTAGTCTTCCTGTCTCCTTCCCTCCCACTCTTGTCTCTCTTTTGGTCTCTGCAGCCTCTCAATACAATGCATTTGAACTCTGTTCTCTCTCATAAGGGATGTGGACGAGAGATGCTTCAGTTCAGTTCAGTTCAGTCGCTCAGTCGTGTCTGACTCTTTGCAACCCCATGAATCACAGCGCGCCAGGCCTCTCTGTCCATCACCAACTCCCGGAGTTCACTCAGACTCACATCCATCGAGTCAGTGATGCCATGCAGCCATCTCATCCTCTGTCATCTCCTTCTCTTCCTGCCCCGAATCCCTCCTTGCAAGAGAGAATTCTCCTTGGGCAGCAGCTAGGGGGATTCCCCAAAGAATAAAAATAGTAAAAAATAGTGTCACTTGACATATACATAGTACTTTAACATATATTATCTTTTTTTCTTAATATATATATTTTTAATTGAAATATAGTTGACTTACAATGCTTCAGGTGCACAGCAAGGTAATTCAGTTATACATATACACATATATTATTTTTGAGATTATTTCCCATTATAGGTTATTACAACATATTGACTATAGTTCCCTGTCCTATATAATAAACCTTTGTTGCTTGTTGCATATCTATTTTCTAAAATTAGAAATCTAGCATTCTATTCATACTAAGTCAAACAAGTGGAATCAAAATGTCGTAAATTTTTTAGTTAGGCAAAAGTTCGTAAGTTTTCCAAAATATATATATTATACATACTATTTAAATATATGTATAAAAAAGCTTTTCTACTATGCTTGATAAAGGCTTGAGAAATAACATAAAAAAGAAATGGAGAAATTAAACTAAATGAAAACATAAAATAAATGAAAAGGGGGCACCGAATATGAAATAGAAAAAATGAAGCATACTAGATAAAAATAAAAGGTCATCATATAGTCCAGCTGTTTTTAAACATGACTGCTCATTAGAAACATCTAGAACTCTGGAGGAAAATAAAGCAATACCTGGGCATTTGTATTTTTTCAAAAAATTTCAAGATAATTCTGATATGCATCTGGATTTTTAAAAGTGATTATACATTTTTCTGTTAAATTGTAGTTTGGGTGATATCAGTTCAGTTCGGTCACTCAGTCATGTCCAACTCTTTGTGACCCCATGGATTGCAACATGCCAGGCTTCCCAGAGCTTACTCAAATGTCCATTGAGTCGGTGATGCCATCCAACCATCTCATCCTCTGCCACCCCCTTCTCCTCTTGCCTTCAATCTTGCCCAGCATCAAGTTCTTTTCCAATGAGTCAGTTCTTCCCATCAGGTGGCCAAAGTATTGGAGCTTCACTTACAGCATCAGTCCTTCCAATGAACATTCAGGATTGATTTCCTTTAGGAATGATTGGTTTGATCTCCTTGCAGTCCAAGGGACTCTCAGGAGTGTTCTCCAATGTCACAGTTCAAAAGCATCAATTCTTTGGAACTCAGCTTTCTTTATAATCCAACTCTCACATCCATATATGAAAGTGAAAAGTGAAAGTGAAGTCACCCAGTCAAGTCAGACTCTTTGAGACCCCATGGACTGTAGCCTACCAGGCTCCTCAGTCTATGGAATTTTCCAGGCAAGAGTACCGGAGTGGGTTGCCATTTCCTTTTCCAGGGCATCTTCCCAACCCAGGGATCGAACCCAGGTCTCCCGCACTGGAGACAGATGCTTTACCATATGAGCCACCAGGGAAGCCCAGTGACTACTGGAAAAATCATAGCTTTGACTAGACAGACATTTGTTGGCAAAGTAATGTCTCTTCTTTTTAATATGCTATCTAGGTTGCTCATAGCTTTTCTTCCAAGGAGCAAGCATCTTTTAATTTCATGGCTGCGGTCACCATCTGCACTGATTTTGGAGCCCCCCCCCAAAATAAAGTCTGTCACTGTTTCCACTGTTTACCTATCTATTTCCCACGAAGTGATGGGACCAGATGCCATAATCTGTTTTATGAATGTTGAGTTTTAAGCCAACTTTCACTCTCCTCTTTCACTTTTATCAAGAGGCTCTTTAGTTCTTCACTTTCTGCCATAAGGATGGTGTCATCTGCATATCTGAGGTTATTGTTATTGCTCCAACAGTCTTGATTCCAGCTTGTGTTCCATCCAGCCTGGCATTTCTCATGAGGTACTCTGAATATAAGTTAAATAAGCAGGGTGACAATGTACAGCCTTGATGTACTCCTTTCCTGATTTGGAACCATTCTGTTGTTTCATGTCCAGTTCTAACTGTTGCTTCTTGATCTGCCTACAGATTGCTCAGGAGGCATGTAACATGGTCTGGTATTCCCATCTCTTTAAGAATTTTCCAGAGTTTGTGGTGATCCACACAGTCAAAGGCTTTGGCCTAGTCACTAAAATAGAAGTAGATGTTTATCTGTAATGGTCTTGCTTTTTCTATGATCCAATAAATGCTGGCAGTTTGATCTCTGATTCCTCTGCCTTTTCTAAATCCAGCTTGAACATCTGGAAGTTCATGGTTTATATACTGTTGAAGCCTGGCTTGGCGGATTGAGCATTACTTTGCTAGTATGTGAGATGAGTGCAGTTGTGCAGTAGTTTGAGCATTCTTTGACATTGCCTTTCTTTGGAACTGGAATGAAAACTAATCTTTTCCAGTCCTGCAGCCACTGCTGAGTTTCCAAATTTGCTGGCATATTGAGTGTAGCACTTTAACAGCATCATCTTTTAGGATTTGAAATAGCTCAACTGGAATTCCATCACCTCCACTAGCTTTGTTCGTAGTGATGCTTCCAACTCAAAATTCTATTATTTTTCTGTTGACCAATCGTGATACAATGATATTAAGTGAGTAATAGTTACATAATCACAATCGTAAAAGATGTTTATCAATTTTCACACTCAATTGCTAGCCAAAAAATGAATGATAATTACAATTGCAAGCCATGATAGGAACATGATTAACCTAACAATATAAAATAATTACATGCAATTTGGGAGGTCAGGCAGAGTGATGCGGTAGGTGGAAGTGCATCTGTACACATGTTTTCATCTGCCCAGCCAGTCTATATCTTTTGGTTAGTGCATTCGGTCCATTTACATTTAACGTAATTATTGGTATGTGTGATCCTGTTATCATTTGCTTACTGTTTTGAAGTTTATTTTCTGTAGGTCATTTCCTTCTCTTGTGTTTCCTACCTAGAGAAGTTCCTTTAGCATTTGTTGTAAAACTGGCTTGGTCCACTGAGTTCTCTTAACTTTTGCGTGTCTGGAAAGCTTTTGATTTCTCCATCAAGTCTGAAGGAGAGTTTTGCTTGGCCGTACGTTCTTCCTTTTCATCACTTTAAATATATCATGCCATTCTCTTCTGGCTTGTAGAGTTTCTGTTGAGAAGTCAGCTAATAACATGATGGGAGTTCCCTTGTATGTTATTTGTTATTTTTCATTTGTTGCTTTTAATATTTTATCTTTAATTTTTGTCAGTTAGATTACTATGTGTCTGGGGGTGTTCCTACTTGGGTTTATCCTGCCTGGGACTCTCTGCGCTTCCTGTACTTGGTTCACTATTTCCTTTTCCATGTTAGGGAAAAATGAAAGTGTTAGTTGCTCAGTAGTGCCCAACTCTGTGGTTTAGTTGGTAAGTCATGTCCCACTCTTGCAGCCCCATAGACTGTAGCCTGGCCAGGCTCATCTGTCCATGGGATTCTCCAGGCAAGAATAGTGGAGTGGGTTGCCATTTCCTTCTCTAGGGCATCTTCCTTACCCAGGAATTGAACCCAGGTCTCTTGCACTGCAGGCAGATTCTTTACCAACTGAGCTACAAAGTAAGCCCTCCCTTATAAGGGAAATTTTCAGCTATTATCTCTTCAAATATTTTCTCAGGTCCTTCCTCTCTCTCTTCTCCTTCTGGGACCCCTATAAAGCAAATGTTGGTGTGTTTAATGCTGTCCCAGAGATCCCATAGCCAGTCTTTTTTTTTTTTTTTCCATTCTTTTTTCTACATTCTGTTCTGTGGCAGTGATTTCCACCATTCTGTTCTCCAGGTCACTTACCCATTCTTCTGCCTCAGTTATTCTGCTATTGCTTCCTTCTAGTGTATTATTCACCACTGTTTGTTCTTTAGTTCTTCTAGGTCTTTGGTAAACCTTTCTTGCATCTTTTCCAGTGTTTTGCTGAGATTCTGGATCATTTTCACTATCGTAATTCTGAATTCTTTTTCTAAAAGATTGCCTATCTCTACTTCATTTACTTGTTCTTCTGGGAGGTTTTCTTTTCCCTTCATCTAGGACATAACTTTCTGCTTTTTCATCCTGAATTACTTTCTGTAATGTGGTTTTGGTTTCAGTCACTGTGGGATCATGGTTCTTCTGTCTGCCCTTTGATGCAGGAGTCTAGGAGGTTTGTGTAAGCTTCCTGATGAGAGGGACTGGCTATACCAGTTCCTAGTTGGGTCTTGCTCTGGCAAGGAGGGCCTTGCTCATTAAGATTTAATCCAGTTATCTGGTGATGGGTGGGGTTGTGCTCTCTCCCTGGTAGTTCTTTGGCCTGAGGCAACCCAGCCCTGGGGGCTACAGGCTCTATGGTAGGTTTACTGGTGACCTCCAAGAGGACTTACACTAAAGGGGAACTTGTGGGACTGCTGCTGCCAGTGCCCTTGTCCCTGTGGTGAGCCCCTGCCAACCCATGCCTCCACAGGAAACCCTTCAACACTAGCACATAGTTTTGGTTTAGTCTCCTGGACTGGTTCAGCAGTGGGGTCATTGCTCTTCTCCTCTGGGTCTTGGTGCATTCAGGATTTTATTTGCATCCTCCAAGACTGAAGTCTCTGTTTTCCCCAGTCCTGTGAAAGTCCTGTAATCATCCTTCACAACAATTGGAGAACTTCTTTGGTATTATTGTTCTCCAGTTTGTGGATCACCCACTGGGTCAATCACGATAAAATCAAATCCAATGGGTATGGGATTTGATTTTATCGTGATTGTGCTCTTCCCACCATCTCATTGTGGCTTCTTGTTTGTCTTTGGATGCGGGGTATCAATTTTTTGGTGGATTCCAGCATTCTTCTTCTTGTTCAACAACTGGTTGCAATCTCTTTTTGACTTCTAATTTAATTCTCAGTAAATTAATGATTCTGATTAAAGCAACATTCTCTTTAATGAACAGGTAGAGAAGACAGGAAAAGTCAGAAATACCAACAGGTATTTGGCCCAGGAATGTATGAGTCTTTCCTGAGGCCATCAATGATCAGTCTAGGGTGGGTATTTGACCCCAGATCTCCACCAAGGGCTTTCAAGGGACCCTTGAACTTAGGACCAAGAGAGATTTTGAAATCTGAAACTGTAGATGGTAAAACTGGGAAACTTTTATTGGAATCATGCTTTTTCATCAGTTTTATTGAAGTTGTGTTTGTTTTGCCATGAAGATAAGCTAATAGACAGCAAGACAGCATGAAGCACAAGAAAGGAAGTAGGCAGAAGTAAGCAGGTGGAAGAGGGCCTCTATCTTCCGGTCCTTCCAATCTATTGAGGGTCCTAAGCCCCTCAGTGACCTTTCTGTCCCTTCTTTCCATAATTTCCTCCTGGTAAAAGCATGTTTGGCTTTGCTTCTGTCCCTTATAACAGAAAAGTCTTCACCCACACCCCTGGACTGAGACATGGCCTCAAACATACAAGGGTTGAGTGTGCAGGCCTCAGCTATCGGCAGGGGATCAGTCAAGCCAAGTGAAGGATGATAGTGTTGCAAGAGGCAGCAATGAGGCAAAAAAAGGCCTCAAGTTTTCTTGAATGTGATAATGGTGACCAGCAACTTTATCTGTGGTGCTGGAAAAAGGCCAAGTTCATCTGAAGCCTCAGTAGAGGCCAATATTGAGCTGTGCACAGGGCAAGGGCAGGCCTGGCAGGTCAGTGAGAACCACAGTGCACACTTAGAGCCGGGGTGTAGGCTGTCTCCCCTCTACCCCAACCTCAAGCCCTGCTCCAGTCTCCACAAATCCTTGTTTTTGCCTGCCTGCCTCTGCTGCAGCAGCTGGCTCCAGCAAGCATATCCCCTGCATGGGGTTTTTTCCCCCTGCCTCCTAGATCAAAACATGACTCCAGCTTTCCTTCTCTGCCCTTCCCAGGCACTGAGTAGACCCTTGGCATTTTCAAGGGTGTGCCAGGCAGAGAGCCTCTTTTGAGTCCAAGCAGACTCACTGCATGTGTACAAAGTAAGCTCTCCTGTGGCTCCTAATCTGGCCCTCCCTCAAACCCTGGGAGTCTCCTAAGGGAACCTGCACGCCCACTGTTCCAGCCATCATTGTCCTGTTTGAATGTGAGATTTGAAAGCTAAGATAGGAAGCTCAATTTTCAAGTCACTTCCAAATGTTGCTGTCTTTGGTTCAGTCTGGGGCATGTTGTGAGTAATAGTCATTTATTCCTGTACGTGTTACTATTAATTATAAAGTTTCCAGTATAAGAAAAGTGAATTTGACAATATGACTGTGTTTAATGATTTAGTTAAGCAGTACCAGCTTGATTCTACAATTGAGGTCACCAATCAAGAGTAATAAAAAGGAATAAGTAATGCTAAGTCAAGTCAAGTGAAGTCGCTCAGTCGTGTCCGACTCTTTTCGACCCCATGGACTGTAGCCTATAGGGCTCCTCTGTCCATGGGATTTTCCAGGCAAGAATACTGGAGTGGGGTGCCATTTCCTTCTCAAGGGGGAACTTCCCGACCCAGAGATTGAACCCAGGTCTCCCTGTAGGCAGACGCTTTACCGTCTGAGCCACAAGTAATGCTAACCAGGCATATTTTAGACTGTGTGGTTTAGACTTAATCTTTTAGAGCAGTTTTAGGTTCACAGAAAAATTGAGAGGAAAGTACAGAGTTCACATATAACCCACCCACCACAGTCTACCCCCTACAGTCAACAACCCCCACCATTGGTTATAATTGATGAACTTGCACTGACATATCCTAATCACCTAAAGTCCACAGATTACATTAGGCTTCACTCTTGGTATTATGCATTCTGTGAGCTTGGACAAATGTATGATGACACGTATGCACCATAATAGTTTCATATAGAACAATCTTGCTGCTCTCAAATCCCCCTGTTCTCCATCTACTTACTCTTTTCTCTGTGAACCCCTGGCAACCACTGGATTTTCTACAGTCTCTGTAGTTTTGCCTTTTACAGCATGTCATGTGTTTGAGATAATACAGAATGTAGCCTTTACAGACTGGCTTCTCTCACCTAGCAATATACATGTAAGGTTCTTCCATGTCTTTCCATGACTTGATAGCCCAGTTCTCTTTAGTGTTGAATAATATTCTGTTGTCTGAATCTCCCAGTTAATTTATGCATTCACCTGCAGATGGGTATCTTGGTTGATTTCAAGTTTTGGCTGAAATTATGAATAAAGCTGCTATAAACATTCATGTACAGGTTTTTATGTGGACATGTTTTCAACTCCTTTGGATAAATACCAAAGAGAACAGTTGCTGGATCATATGGTAAGAGTATATTTAGTTCAGTAAGTGTCTAGTAGACATTTCTGTTTTATCCTCGGGGCAAAGCTCGAGTGTCACTTGGGTGAACCTTGTGTTTAATGGTTTAGCAAACTGAGAGTCCAAGAGGTGAAATGACTTCCCCAGATCACCAGATCTGGAACCACAAATCTGTCTGGGAGGAGAACTCCTTCACCACTGCTGAATCTCAGCCCCAGCAGCTGTTGGCCCCTGGCAGGCAGACCTCCCTACTGGCTCCCTCTCTAATATGCCTCTTGGGCTGTGACTGGCCAGGATGCCCAGAAGGGGATGGTTCAGTGAACCTCGCTGCCCACCTTTGAGTGCTTGTCCATTGCTCACTGCTCTCTCCCCAACCCCATACTCCACACTCCTGACTTTTGGGGAACAAGACATGATTTTGTTTCTCAAAAGGTTTGGGAAGCTGCCAGCTCCACAAGTATGGTTCATTGGTTCAGACCAGTTTATCACGTAAACGGTAAAGCCCCTTATCTTGTATCTGAGTCCCTGAGTCATTCTGTGGATGCCTAGGGCGTTCTCTTGTGAGAACCTGTGTAATGCCAGGGAAGGAGGCCGAGTAGTAAGAAGATGGTTTGTGGCCATCCTGAACACACTGAATAGCAATAGAAGGGAAGTGTGGACCTGCTTCATCCTTGAAGGACAAGCAACCCACAACAATAGGCAATCAGCTGTCCTGTGGGTTTTGCTCCTTTTTGGAAAAAACAAAAAACTTTTGAGCTCTATTTGTCAGCAATTATTTGTTTAAAATCACTTCTTCAGAGTTGCCTCTTTGTACTCCCCTAAATGTGGTACTTTGTGTTTCCTGTACAGTGTGTCCTCTTCAGGGGACACAGAGAAGCCATACGAAAAAAGACTATGCACATTTTGTTGTTCTCTTAGCAGATATTTCATGCCTGAGAGGACAAATCACTCAGAACCTGGGGATTTTCTATTCGGTAAGATAGATGGGAAATTGCTGGTGGCGTGATTAGGATTGTCTTTTCATAATTATGACTGAGATCAATTTATCCAGCTTGGGTAGCTATAAAAAAAAGGAGGGACAAGCTGCCAAAGGACACAGCTCTTCATTTCTCCCTCACATCTTAATTTCTTATTTCATGAAATAAGGTGGCAGATACAAAAGAAGGCAACAAAGTGGCTTTTAAACATTAGCTAAGCATCAGGTGTACCCGACTCCACGGGGCCAGAAGCTCTGGCACCTTCTCCTGCCCTCAGGCCTTGCCCTATTCCTTTGGGTTCTTCCTGAGCTGCCCTTTATAATGAAACTGTGTATGTTTCATATATAATTAAGCCTCAGGATATGCTGATCACTCAGATGAGGGTGGTGAATGTTTGTGACGTTCCCTTTGAGCAACCATTCCAGTGACTCAGAACTCTTAGAAAGCCGATGGGTAAAGCAGAAGGCAAGGACAGGGACAATGAGTGACCAGCCTTGGCAGTGCTCTTTTGTCATCATGACAAAGCGTCCAGCAGTGAGCAGGTGTGGCACTGAGACTGTGACTCAGGAGCAATGAGCTTCAAGTTTTTGACAATATAGATTCCTCAGGGCTGGTGACAGACGTGGAACTTCTGTGCGCCTACACGCAGGGGAGCAGGAATGCTAACAATCAACTCCTTCACCCAGGGATTCAGACCTCTGTGGACTCAGGGGGCAAAGAGAGGACTGAGAGAGAGAAGCTGGGAGAATGGGTCTGAGAGGGCTTCCTGGTGGAAGTGACCTTTCTGTAGGGTTTTAGTGCAGAGAGTTGGGACAGAGAAGAGGAGAAGGCATCTCAGCTTGTGCTCAGGCTGAACATACATCCTGGGATGCTCTGTGATGGGAGGAGTTTATGAAGCTATCTGGGCTAGAAGGAGAAATCCAGGCTGATGATGATCTTGTGGTGTCTGGAATGGAGTTAGATGGTGATGAGGGAAAGTAAAAGCACCATCATTCATACCAGTTGAGCAAAATCTCCATTTCAGGCCTGGAAGCTCCACCGCTTGAACATCCTTTGCAGATAGTAAAGTGAAATCAGACTCGTGCTCTTGCCTTTAGCCAAAACTTTTTTTTTTTTTCCAGACAGGACAGGGGGATTTTCTGCCCTTCTTTACTTTCTTTCTCCCACTAAGAATAATGTGATATATTCAACTGTGGCCAGAAATGGGTCTCTCTAAAGTGAGAATCCTTGCCCCTTATATCTAGGAAGTCTTAAAATGTTTTTAAAACCTTCAAAAACATAAGAATGATTCTATAAGAGAGCCTTTCAGGATGCTCATCTTAGTGGATATTTATTTCAACAAATATTTATACCGGCTTATTGTGCACTGCTGGGTGCTGGGAATAAGGGCACCCAGGACTGGAGTGGGAATCAGGATGTGCACATGCCTGCAGGGGGACAGGACTGCTCATGCTGGAGACTGTGGATGCCAGAGTGTGCTGAACATAGGGGAGCCGCCTCGGCGCCTTCTCTTCTCTGGTCTTTCCTTGCTTCTATTAACTGACTCCAGGCTCTCCCTGCAGGAAAGAAAAATCCTCTTGATTCCTCACTGACTCTTTACCCCTCAGCATCTGAAAAATGGAGATAATAATGCCCATCTCCCAGAGTTGTGCGAGTTGAATAATTGAATATACACAATGTAGTCAGAACAATGCCTGGCACATAATAAGCACCCAGTAACCATGACTATTGTTATTAATTCAGTCCTAGGAGGGAGTGGGAGGCTAATGCATCTACTCAGACCATGAATCCTGAATCAGAACTTAATCAGTACCTATTGCCATCGAGATAGCACATATTATTAAAGACTTTAAAAAGCAGATTATTAAATAGTAATTTTGTTGTGGTTCCTAATTTGGGGAAAATGTGTATCTTTACAGAAAGATGTGTAGATGTTATGGGCTGGATTGCATAACCCTAAAATTCACATGCTGAAGCCCTAACCCCCATACTTCAGAACCATGTTTGAACCTTATTTGGAGACAAGGTCTTTAAAGAGGTAATTAACATGAGGTTTTAAGATGTGTCCTAATCCAATATGATTGGCATCTTTAGAAGACAAGGAAATTCAGACTCACACGTGCACCCACACAGAGGAAAGATCACGTGAGGACACAGAGTGAACAAGAAAAGGAGAGGCTCAGGAGGAAAAACAAACCTGCCTGCATCTTGACCTTGGACTTCTAGCCTCCAAGACTGAGAAAATAAATGTCTGCAAGGAGATCAAACCAGTAACTCCTAAAGGAGATCAACCCTGAATACTCACTGGAAGGACTGATGCTGAAGCTGAAGCTTCAATACTTGGACCAACTTGATGCAAGGAGCCAACTCACTGGAAAAGACCCTGATGCTGGAAAAGATTGAGGGCAGGAGGAGAAGGGGATGGCAGAGGAGAGATGGTTGGATGGCATCATCTACTCTATGGACATGAGTTTGGCCTAACTCTAGGAGAGAGTGAAAGACAGGGAAGCCTGGTGTGCTGCCATCCATGGGGTTGCAAAGAGGTGGACACAACTGAGCAACTGAACAACAACAATTTAAGCTCCGGTCTTGGTACTTTGTTATGGCACAGTCCTAGCAAGCTAAAACAGTGGAGAAAAGGTTGGAAGAATCTGCTTCTAGTGGTTATTCTCAGTGTGGAGGAATTTCAGCAGATTTCAGTTTAATTTTATTTTAGAACAACCTTATATTTCTCATACAAATTTTCACAAAGAATTATAAGACAAACTGAATTCCCCTGCATGGTTAGATTTCAAATCCCTGTTTGCTGCTACCATGTCCCATGGCTCTGTGTGGCATGTGCACTGTGGACTAGCTTCACCATTGACTGACCTGCAGCCAGCCTGCCATGGTCTGATGTAAACACTATCACAGAAATAAGAAGGATCCAGATCCATAGAACTTTACTGGAAATAGAGCAGGATTTCTGAAGATGATTCCATTCAAAAGAAAAGAGGGTTTATTTTTACTTAATGAATATTTGAGTCTTAGTCACATGTAAAATGTTAGCTTTTCTTATGAGAATTATTCAGAGCACTACCAGAAATCTTCCAGATCCCAGCATAGCCTAGCACCTGTCCCGAGAGTTGATCATGCTCCTTTGCCCATACTGATAATGGGTTTTCTATGTCTGATCCGTGGCTGTCATTCCAAATGAAAGACTGTTAAGACTCTGAAATCTCTCCACTCTCAACGCTTCCAGCTGCTTTTGCCTTCCTCTTGCACAAAACAACTTTGGCTCGTAGCTACCTGTGGCAATGGGACTTTAGACAAATGACAGTGGGAAGAGAAAGGGCAGCCAGAGAGGAGGAGAGTTTTATCCGAGAAGAACAGCCAAAGAGATGAAAACAAGTCTGATGGAACGGAGAAAACAAGAGTGCAGTTCTCGTCAAGGGCCGGGCCCCAGTCTGCTGCACTAACGCCTTCATGAGGCAGCACAAAGAAGGACTGTGCTGGTAACAGATGCCCTCTACCTCCTCATTTGCCCCCTTCTCGAGCTGGCAGCTCTCCCAGCTTGTCAGCAGTAGCAGATGCACAAGGGGAATCTTCCCACCAGGCAGATCCTTCCCAGGGAGCCATTCACAAGGAGGGACACTCAGTTTCTAGCCAGTAGGGGTCACTGGGAGGGCTTGACCGGCCCTGCTGACCTTGCCAGAATAGGGCCTTGATGGGATTCGAGAGGTGCTGCTGCTGCTGCAAAGTCACTTCAGTCGTGTCCAACTCTGTGCGACCCCATAGACGGCAGCCCAGCAGGCTCTGCTGTCCCTGGGATTCTCCAGGCAAGAACACTGGAGTGGGTTGCCATTTCCTTCTCCAATGCATGAAAGTGAAAAGTGAAAGTGAAGTCTCTCAGTCGTGTCTGACTCTTAGCGACCCCATGGACTGCAGCCCACCAGTCTCCTCCGTCTGTGAGATTTTCCAGGCAAGAGTACTGGAGTGGGGTGCCATTGCCTTCTCCAAGAGAGGTAATAGGAAAGGCTAAGGCCCTGTGCCCCTCATCCTACTCGGTTCTGGCCCAGAGCCCCACAAGGTGCTGCTCAGGGAGAGTGGGAAGAAGCAACTACTGAGCATTGGCTTGTGTCAGACACCCGGCAGGAGTTTCCTGCATCATGTTCTGTGGGCCCTGTGCTGGTGCTACCGCCTGAACTCTCAGCCTGAACTTGTGACTTCGGCAGAGTCCTCAAGCCCTTGCAGCTTCTCTAAACTATGGAAGCTTTATTTTCCTCATCGGTAAAATACAGCTAAGAATGTATGTACCTCATGAGTCTGTCATGAAGATAAACATTCAGTTAATTAAGATCATTAAAGAGAATAAGGCAGAGTTACACATACCAATGTGAAAACAGCTCTAAACTCTCTTGTTTAAAAACAAGAAAGCAGGAAGGAGACAGCAGCAGCAGACTAGTGTAGTATATTGCTTCTTGCATGAAACAGAAGGCCATATCTGGTCACGTGTGTGCTTGTGTGGCTGAGCCGTAATTGCAGATTTTACCTTGTTTTCTGAACCTGTATATTTTCCTCCTTTGCCTTGGGCTTGCCAGAAGGAAGAGCCGAATTGTACCTGGTAGAGGCTCCCCGCCTAGAGACACCTTCAAGGCCCTGGAGCCTGGGGTGGGGTGGGGGAGTGATGACTCTGCCTGTAGCTGGTGGCTCAGTTGGTAAAGAATCTGCCTGCAATGCAGAAGACCTGGGTTCAATCCCTGGGTTGGGAAGATCCCCTGGAGGAGTGCATGGCAACCCATTCCAGTATTCTTGCCTGGAGAAGCCCTATAGACAGAGGAGCCTCGCAGGCTACAGTCTATGAGGTCACAAAGTGTCAGACAAGACTGAGTGACTAAGTGCAGCACAGCAACCCCATCAGAACCACTACAGCTATTTCTTAGGCCAGCAGCCTAGAAACAGGACTCCACTAATCACAGCCAGGTGCTCACCCTTCACCCCCGACAACTCCTGGCTGTGCCCCACAGCTCCTGGCTGGGCCCCTTTGACTTGGCTCCATCTCTGACTAATTTAACATATACGTGTATCTCCCATGCCCCTGCAGTGACCCAGCAGTCAATCAAGGAAAGTTGGTGGGACCTGGATACCTGGGGAGGGACACTTGGATACTCCCTCTTCCAGCTGTGGAAACACATGAGAACCTCTCAACTGTGGTTCCCTGGAATGGGGCACCAGGAGCCGAGGTGGGAGAGAACTGGTTATTGAAATCCCCCGCTTCTTAGTCCTCCCCTTTTTGGCCTGCCTCCTGGGCGCCACCCTCCCCTGGCTCTGTTCCTCCTTCATCTCACAGCTGCTACATCCTAGAAGATGCTTGAGGGCCTGACGTTTCTTGGTTTGAATCTCAACTCCATCACTGTTGTGACCATGAGCAAGTCATTTAATTTGCTCTTATTAGTTTCCACATACATGAAATGGTGTGAATTATAATACCTACTTTATAGGGTGATAGTGAAGATTAAATAAGATAACATGGGTAAATGCACAGCACAGTGGCAGGTGCATAGCAAGCACTTAGTAAACATTAACTAGAGTTACTGAGAAAGAATCGTTAAACTAAACTAATGGGAACAGTTTAATTACAAGGGTAATAAGAGATAGTAGACCCCTTATAACATTTGCTCTCTGAAAAGCAAGCTGATCATTGTCCATCAGAGACTGGCCAAAATAAGAGCTGAGGTTATTCCCCCATGTACTCCCAATTCTTTGCTACAATGAGAAGGAAGACTGCCTGGCACAGAGCAAGTATTTAATAGCATTTTATTGGATAACATTGGGGAAATATAAAACAAACAAAATGTCCTCTTAACCTGGAAAACCTCTCTACAAGAGTAGCAGAGACAAAACAAAGAAAACAAAAGTTTTATTGTTGAATAATCATTACACCAGAATGTGATCCACATCGAAGAGGGTCAGATTATGTCACCCCAAAACACATCACTCTGACATAAGGATTATCTTGAGCTGGAGGCAACTGAGAAAAAGGAGACACAAGAAAAACTGTGCCCTCTCCTTTCTGCTAGGACTCAGCTGCGGCATGTGGGATCTAATTCCCAGACCAGGGTTTGAACCCAGGTCCACTGCATTGGGCTTCCCATGTGGCGCTAGTGAGAAAGAACCCGTGAGCCAGTGCAGGAAATACAGGAGATGTGAGTTCGATCCCTGAGTCGAGAAGATCCCCTAGAGCAGGACATGGTCACCCACTCCAGTATTATTGTCTGGAGAATCCCATGGCAGAGGAGCCTGACTGGCTACAGTCCATAGGGTCACAAAGAGTTGGACATGACTGAAATGACTTAGCATGTATGCATGCCCCTGCCTCGAGAGCTAAGAATCTTAGCCACTGGACCACTAGAGAAGTCCCTAAATCCAAGCCCTCTTGATGTGTAGATTTATACATAGAGGGACAGAGGGATGAATTGAACCTGGGAGGAAATGAAGACTTTTAAAAACTGCAAATGAGTTTGAAAATTAACGCAGGATGCTGTGGGAAGTCTGGAAGATACTATGCTTGTCAGAAGGGAAACATTGTCTCTAAGTTCAGCAAAGTAATTCCTTCTCCATGTCCTTTTCACTCCAGTGTCTGGGTTCAGTACACATCATCTCAAAAATTCCAACATTGGTAACAGTTTTTGATTCGTTTCAATGGTGCAAAATAAAATGACTGCTGATTTTAATTTTTGCACACAAGTCATGTCCTCAGTGATTTGTTTTCGTGTCGTCACCAACCACCTCAGTTTTGGAGGAAGAAGCTCAGTGTGGTTCCCAGCACACAGTCTATTTCCAGGAGACGAGTGCTGAGATTTTACTTTTAATGCCCCTTTCCTTTTAACTTCCTTTCCCCATCATTCAAAACCTTGTCAGAGGACTCTCTGGAGGGAAGAAATTTCTTCCCTTTCTTTTTCTCAGAAAGATGGCTCTGCAATTTGGAAATGTTACTTTTAAAATATGTTTATGATTAAAAAAATTTTTTTCTCAAAGAACATAAGATTTGCTCAGTAGCATACTGACATTGTGGAGTGTAGGTGGTAAAATTTTAGAATTGTGTCTGATCCTACTCCCAGGCTGGTGCTCCCATGCTCGCTTACCTGATTTACTATGAGAATTTTAGGGATACACATGCACGTGTGTGTATAATACATGTAACACAACCAAAATGCATTTACTAGGGCCCCATGGACATTGACTCATTGGAAAAAACTCTGATGCTGGGAGGGATTGGGGGCAGGAGGAGAAGGGGATGACTGAGGATGAGATGGCTGGATGGCATCACAGACTTGATGGATGTGAGTCTGAGTGAACTCCGGGAGATGGTGATGAACAGGGAGGCCTGGTGTGCTGTGATTCATGGGGTCGCAAAGAGTTGGACACGACTGAGTGACTGAACTGAACTGAACTGAACTGAACATGGACATGAAATGTTGCCATGGACTTGATACTGAAAATCAGGGTAATCTCTGCCCTGTCTGCTCTCAGTCATGCAGAAGACAGACTGAGAGGGAGAAGAGGAAGGGCTAGAGGAAAGGAGAATGAAAAAGTGAGCCCCTTTGCCAGAGAAAATACAGCCCAATCACATGGACATGGCTTCAGAAATCAGCACAGGCAGTCTATTTATTGACATGGTGGACTGTTATAGGTCGAATTGTGTCCTCCTACTGAAAAAAAGCAAAACAAAACAAAACTGAACTCCTAATTCCCCAGTACCTGTGAATCTGACCTTATTTGAAAATAGGGTCTTTGCAGATTTAATCATGTTCCAAGGAAGTCATTAGAATAGACTTCAATCTGATATGACTGCATCCTTATAAGAAGAGGGAAATTGGACATGAAATGCAGGCAGAGCACCATGTGAAGACGTAGAGACATACAGACCCAGAGGAAAGACGCCACATGAAGATGGAGACAGACTGGAGCTCTGCTGCCACAAGCCAAGGAACCTCTGCGACTACCCGAAACCGGAAGAGGCAAGGAAGGATCTGCCCCCGGAGGCTGCACAGCAAGCATGGTCCTGCCAGCATATTGACTTTGGATGTCTGTTATAGCAACCTGAGGAAACTCACACATGGATTCTGTAGGGTATAAGCAAAAACCAATTTTATTTTCTTTCTTCTACTGCTAGACCATTCATGCCCATCTCTGGATGAACTCTCTATTCTCAATGCTTTTTCTGGCCATTTTGAGATAGGAGTAGTCCAATTCTGTCTAAAATCAAAACTTCAGTCTTCATTCCCAATTATAGACTTATCCCAAGCTCAGAAACCTGCAGTAGTGAAAGGCAGTGGAGCTGGCTTCTTCACTGCTTCCCCACTGACAGGCCAGCCACCTCATTTTCTCCTCACTCATTTTATTGCCTCTAGGGTTGGAGTAAGGGGGCAAATACATTGGGAACAGAAAAGGGCTTTATTTGATGTGTGCACTTATTATTAGATGGTGAATTCTCTAGATATAATGTTCAAAGTCTATGGAGCACAGATTATAGTCATTCCAAATAATAAATCCACCCTGTAGACCCTTGTAACATAGAGCTTTCTTGCTTTAGGGTACCCTACTGTGGAGGATGTTCTCTGAAGATCATTTATATCCTATGTCAGTGATGCACCACCAACCCCTACCAACTATGGTCACCTCTCCCCTTGCAGGAAGCCACAAAAGACAAAACCCTAGCCACCTGTCATAGGCAAGATCTTACATGGGCAGCCCTTTAAAGAAATGTGGCGGTGGTAGTGTATCACTAAGTTGTGTTTGACTCTAAAGAAATATACCACTGGCCAAAAAAGGAAATAAAAAAAGCAGCTTCTTTATCCATTCATTTGTCGGTGGGCATTTAGGCTGGTCCCATGTCTTACATATTGTGAATAGTTCTGCTATGAACATAGGGAGTGCATGTATCTTTTTGAATTATAGTTTTATCTATATGTATGCCTAGGAGTACGACTGCTGGATTACATGGCAATATAACTGAAGAACATTATACTGTTTTCTAAAGTGGCTGCACCAACTTACAATCTTACCAACATTGTAGAAGAGTTCCCTAGGAAAAAGAAATACTTATTTCTTGATCAATTCTAGAAAAAAACTAGTTTGGGGTGTTTTATAGTTACTAAAAAACAAAGCAAAAACTGCATCTGTATAAACTGGGTCTGTTTTTAATGCCCTATTCTAAAACAATCATTTGCCACAGTTGCTGAAAATTCCTCTTTATAAGGAGGCAACATTCAAGCAATTCTTCCAGTTAGCTCATTCAGTTAAAATATCAATTAAACAAAAAAGAGTCAATGAGTAACATTTCTAAACATCTCACCAAAGAAGATAGACAGATGGCAAATAAGCATATGAAAAGATGCTCACCATCATATGTCCTTAGGGAATTACACATTAAAATTATCATGAGATATCATTACCCACCTATCAGAATGGCTAAAATACAAAACACTGACAACACCAAACATGGACAAAAATGTAGAGCAACAAAACTCTCATTCATTGCTGGTAGAATGCAAAATGGCACAGCCCCTCTGGAAGACAGTTTAGCAGTTTCTTACAAAATTCAACATTCTCTTACCACACAGTCTTGCAATAGAGCACCTCAGTATTTACCCAAAAGAGTTAAAGGCTATGTCCACACAGAAATCTGCACACAGATGTTTATAGCAGCTCTATTGGTAACTATCAAAATTTGGAAGCAGCCAAGATGTCCTTCAAAGGTAAGGGTATAAACAAACTGATACATCAATGTAATGAAATATTACTCAAAAATAAAAAGGGATGAGTGACCATAGGTGTGTGGATTTATCTCTGGGCTTTCTATCTTGTTCCACTGGTCTATATTTCTGTCTTTGTGCCAGTACCATACTGTCTTAATGACTGTGACTTTGTAGTAGAGCCTGAAGTCAGGCAGGTTGATTCCTCCAGTTCCATTCTTCTTTCTCAAGATTGCTTTGGCTATTTGAGGTTTTTTGTATTTCCATACAAATCTTGAAATTATTTGTTCTATTTCTGTGAAAAATACCTCTGGTAGCTTGATAGGGATTGCATTGAATCTGTAGATTGCTTTGTGTAGTATACTCATTTTCACTATATTGATTCTTCTTATCTTTGACAAAGGAGGCAAGAATATACAATGGAGTAAAGACAATCTCTTTAACAAGTGGTGCTGGGAAAATTGGTCAACCACTTGTAAAAGAATGAAACTAGATCACTTTATAACACCACACACAAAAATAAACTCAAAATGGATTAAAGATCTAAACGTAAGACCAGAAACTATAAAACTCCTTGAGGAGAACATAGGCAAAACACTTTCGGACATATATCACAGCAGGATCCTCTATGATCCACCTCCCAGTATACTGGAAATAAAAGCAAAAATAAACAAATGGGACCTAATTAAAATCAAAAGCTTCTGCACAACAAAGGAAACTATAAGTAAGGTGAAAAGACAGCCTTCTGAATGGGAGAAAACAATAGCAAATGAAGCAACTGACAAACAACTAATCTCAAAGATA
>SJYC01071952.1:0-16984 GCA_006408675.1 Madoqua kirkii
AGGACATGGAAACAACCTAGATGTCCATCAGCATACAAATGGATAAGAAAGCTGTGGTACATATACACAATGGAGTATTACTCAGCCATTAAAAAGAATAAATTTGAATCAGTTCTAATGAGATGGATGAAACTGGAGCCGATTATACAGTGTGAAGTAAGCCAGAAATAAAAACGCCAATACAGTATACTGACACATATATATGGAATTTAGAAAGATAGTAATGATGACCCAGTATGTGAGACAACAAAAGAGACACAGATGTATAGAACGGACTTTTGGACTCTGAGGGAGAGGGAGAGGGTGGGATGATTTGGGAGAATGGCATGGAAACATGTATACTATCATATAAAAAATGAAGCGCCAGTCTATGTTAGATACAGGATACAGGATGCTTGGGGATGGTGCACGGGGATGATCCAGAGAGATGATATGGGGTGGGAGGTGGGAGGGGGAATCAGGATTGGTAGCTCATATACACCTGTGGCAGATTCATGTTAATGTATGGCAAAACCAATACAGTATTGTAAAGTAGAATGAAGTAAAAATAAAATTAAAAAAAAAAAGGATGAGTGTTCAGAGCATGAAAAGACATGGAGGAAAATTAGATGAATATTGCTAAGTGAGAAATGACTATGCAAAGTCTACAGACTATATGATTGACATTCTTTTCTTAATATTTGTTTTATCTTTTATTTATGTTGGGTCTTTGTTGCTGTACGCAGGCTTTCTCTAGTTGCAGAGAGTGGGAGTACTCTCCAGATGCCTTGTACAGGCTTCTCATTGCCGTGGCTTCTCTTGTTGTGGAGCACAGGCTCTGGGGTTCTCGGGCTTCAGTAGTTGCTGCATGTGGGCTCAGCAGTTGTGGCTAGAAGGCTTAGTTGCCCCGCAGCATGTGGGATCTTCCCAGACCAGAGACTGAAACAGTGTCCACTGCATTACAAGGTGGATTCTTAACCACTGGGCCACCAGGGAAGCCCGATGACTGAAAAAGCAGACTATGGAGACATTATTAAAAAAGAAAATCACCAGTTGCCCGGGGCTGGGGAGAGATGAATAGATAGAGCACAGGGGATATTTAGGGCAGTGAAACTATTCTTTGTAAGGGTGGATACATGGCATCATACATTTGTCACACCCATAGAATGTGCAATACAAAGAGAATCAATGTGAACTGTGGACCTTAATTAGTGTGATAATGCTTGTGCTTAGTTGCTTCAGTCATGACTGACTCTTTGTGACCCCATGGACCACAGCCCACCAGGCTCCTCTGTTCACGGGATTCTCCAGACAAGAATACTGGAGTGGGTTGCCCTGCCCTCTTCCAGGGTATCTTCGTGAACCAGGGACTGAACTTGGGTCTCCTGTGTCTCCTGCATTGTAGGCAGGTTCTGTATCACTGAGCCACTAGGGAAACCTCAATATAGTGATAAAAATTAATAATACATAAGTCTGTAACTATAATAAACATAAATATACAATAATAAATAGCAAAGAAGAACTAAAGAGCCTCTTGATGCAAGTGAAAGAAGAAAGAGAAAAAGTTAACTTAAAACTCAGCATTGAGAAAACTAAGATCATGGCATCTGGTCCCATCACTTCATGACAAATAGATGGGAAAACAATGGAAACAGTGACAGACTTAATTTTTTTGTACTCCAAAATCACTGCAGATGGTGACTGCAGCCATGAAATTAAAAGATGCTTGCTCCTTGGAAGAATAGCTATGACCAATCTAGACAGCGTATTAAAAAGCAGAGACATTACTTTGCCAACAAAGATCTGTCTAGTCAAAGCTATGGTTTTTCCAGTAGTCATGTGCAGACGTGAGGGATAGACTGTAGTCGAGCACTGAAGAACTGATGCTTTTGAACTGTGGTGTTGGAGGAGACTCTTGAGAGTCCCTTGGACTGCAAGGAGATCAAACCAATCAATCCTAAAGGAAATCAGTCCTGCATATTCATTGGAAGGACTGATGCTAAAGCTGAAGCTCCAATACTTTGGCCACATGATCTGAAGACCTGACTTATTAGATAAGACCCTGATGCTGGGCAAGATTGAAGGCAGGAGGAGAAGGGGAAGACAGAGGATGAGATGGTTGGATGGCATCACTGACTCGATGGACATGAGTTTGAGCAAGCTCCAGGAGTTGGTGATGGACAGGAAAGGCTGGCATGCGGCAGTCCATAGGGTCACAAAGAGCTGGACACCATTGAGCGACTGAACTGAACTAAATGTATCACAATGACTCATCAATTGTAACAAATGAGACACCCTGTTAGTAATTTGGGGGAAGCTCTGTGTAGGGAAATGGGGAATGGAAAACTTTATTTTCTGTTTAATTTTTCTGTAAACCTAAAAGTGCTATAAAAATAGTTTATTAGTTAAAAAAAAAAAAAGAATCAAGCTAGCTCTTTCAGTAAGTTAACTCTCAGGAAACAATATCCAGCATTTTGACATGGTCTTGGAGTAACTATAATCTGTGGTATATTACTGGTTTTCTAGGACCTTTGACTAACATGACTCTGTATGTTAATTCTGTTGTGAAAATATCCACAAATTTGCAATGGTAAACTGGGATATTTTCAGGACCTGTGATGGCGATGATTAGTGATTTCTCTTTGAATGCTTGGTGTCCATTGTCCCCAGTGCCAAGAGTCTCAGCACCTCTGCCCCCCCTCCTCAGCACACCACCCCTGTACTAACAAAGCCTACTCCTAGTGGTGGAATGGCATTGGCGTCTCTGCCCCCAAAACTTGCCTGCTTTGAGCTTTTATCCTCTTTTTCATGTGCAGGAGAAAGATTATTAGAGTACTGCTTAGTTCCTATAAAGACAATCTTCTCCCACCCCTAGAGTGCATCATGCTGAGCAGAGAGTTGTAATTGTGCATGCCTTGGCACTGGGCAACCCAGGAGAGTACCCAAACTGAGGGTAAATCAGAGCTCAGAGTGAACTCTAATATTAATGGCTTCACAAGAAGCTGTAAGACTGGACCTTGAAGAAGGGTCAGTGGGGAATGTGACAGTACTATCTGTGCAGACACATTGATCCTCGGCTTCCAACCCCATACACAGGCCACATCCCAAGCATCCAATATGCTGAGGTCAGCCTGCAGGAGGGCCAAAATCCCAGACAGTCCTCACTGTGAGAGCAGATGGCAGAAGACATGTGGCACATTCCTGGAGTTTTCCCCTCAATATTAATGGCTTCACAAGAAGCTGTAAGACTGGACCTTGAAGAAGGGTCAGTGGGGAATGTGACAGTACTATCTGTGCAGACACATTGATCCTCGGCTTCCAACCCCATACACAGGCCACATCCCAAGCATCCAATATGCTGAGGTCAGCCTGCAGGAGGGCCAAAATCCCAGACAGTCCTCACTGTGAGAGCAGATGGAAGAAGACATGTGGCACATTCCTGGAGTTTTCCCCTCAAGTGTACCAAGCCTTTCCCAACGTCTTGTGCTGCTCTACAAAGACTCCCTGTCAACTTGGTTTTCCACCTACCCCTCCCACCTTTAGCTGTTCATAGGTAGAACTGTTTTTTTTTTTTTTCATTTATCTGTCTGTGTTGGTTGAAACACTCAGGATCTCTTGTCACATCATGCAGTATCTTTCATCACAGAGCACTAACTCCCTAGTTACAGCACTCAGGCCTAGTTGCTCTGCAGCGTGTGGGATTTTAGTTGCCTGAGCAGGGATCAAACCAACATCCCCTGCATTACAAGGTGGATGCTTAACCACTGGACCACAAGTGGAAGTCCCAGTAAGCTGTTCTTTAGCTCCTCTGTCTTCTTTGCCCATATGTAGCTATTTTTTTTTTTTTACAGTTTTCTAATTTAGAAACTAAAGTTATAATTGGGAAGAGTCCATTCAAGAAAGTTCACCTTATCTGAGTGAAGCTAACAAGTACAGCAGAGCTCAAAAGTGGTCTGTTAGCAAGGATGTGTCCCCTCAATGTGAATCAGTGGCTTCACACAGAGAATCTGTACTTGATGCAAAAGACAAAATAGTACATGAGAAAAATGCCCTCAAGAAGCTCATAGTCCATGGTAGAGACAGACCCTAAAGAGGTGATTAGAATTCCAGCTCCAGTATCTGTGCATTTAATCGTTCCCATTTGAGGTAATTTAGACTCAGGAAGTGGAGGATATAGCGCCTGAGGATGAGTGCAGACAATGGAGATACTGTGAACGGTGAAGCTAACATGGAGACATTTTTACTGCAACACTGGGAGAGAGAGAAGAGAAACTGGGAGTCTCTCTCAGGAGAGAAAGAAATGCAGATGTTTACCAGATTGGTGCTCAGAAAGGAAGTGCATGAAGTTATCATGGACAGAGCAAAGGCTTTAGCCTTCTGCAAGAGTGAGGAAGTTGAGATACTTCTATGTAATCAAGCTTCCCAGCCCTCCAAGCTATTTTGAATTAATGAGAGCTGGAAGTTAGGAGCCAACAACTTCAATATATAAAATCAAAAAACCTTTGAACATTTGGGTAGCAAAGCAAACACAGAAGAGAATCCTTTTTATTGGGGCAAAATATCTTTAATAAAGTAAAATTTTCACTTTTAAGGGTTTCATTGAAACAGCCAAGGAAAAGAGAGCTTAAAGATTTCTCTCTTAAATGAAAAACAGTTATTGTATATTAACACATATATATGGAATCTGAAAGAAATGGCACACATGATTTTATTTACAAAGTAGAAATAGAGACACAGAGGCAGAGAACAAACATATCGATACCAAGTAAGAAGAGGTGGTGGTGGAATGAAGTGAGAGATTGGGACTGACCAAAGAAAAAGAGGAAAACAACAGAATGAGAAAGACTAGAGATCTCTTCAAGAAAATTAGACATACCAAGGGAACATTTCATGCAAAATGGGCTCGATAAAGGACAGAAATGGTATGGACCTAACAGAAGCAGAAGATATTAAGACGAGGTGGCAGGAATACACAGAAGAACTGTACAAAAAAGATCTTCAAAACCAAGATAATCACAATGGTGTGATCACTCACCTAGAGCCAGACATCCTGGAATGTGAAGTCAAGTGGGCCTTAAAAAGCATCACTACGAACAAAGCTAGTGGAGGTGATGGAATTCCAGTTGAACTATTTCAAATACTGAAAGATGATGCTGTGAAAGTGCTGCACTCAATATGCCAGCAAATTTGGAAAACTCAGCAGTGGCCACAGAACTGGAAAAAGTCAGTGTTCATTCCAATCCCCCCAAAAATGGCAATGCCAAAGAATACTCAAACTACTGCACAATTCCCCAAGCCAGGCTTCAGCGACACGTGAACGTGAACTTCCAGATGTTCAAGCTGGCTTTAGAAAAGGCAGAGGAATCAGAGATCAAATTGCCAACATCCACTGGATCATGGGAAAAGCAAGAGAGTTCCAGAAAAACATCTATTTCTGCTTTATTGACTATGCCAAAGCCTTTGACTGTGTGAATCACAACAAACTGTGGAAAATTCTGAAAGAGATGGGAATACCAGACCACTTGACTTGCCTCTTGAGAAACCTATATGCAGGTCAGGAAGCAGCAGTTAGAACTGGACATGGAACCACAGACTGGTTCCAAATAGGAAAAGGAGTATGTCAAGGCTGTATATTGTCACCCTGCTTATTTAACTTATATGCAGAGTACATCATGAGAAATGCTGGGCTGGAAGAAGCACAAGCTGGAATCAAGAATGCCAGGAGAAATATCAATAACCTCAGATATGCAGATGACATCACCCTTATGGCAGAAAGTGAACAGGAGCTAAAAAGCCTCTTGATGAAAGTGAAAGAGGAGAGTGAAAAAGTTGGCTTAAAGCTCAACCTTCAGAAAATGAAGATCATGGCATCTGGTCCCATCACTTTATGGGAAATAGATGGGGAAAACAGTGGAAACAGCATCAGACTTTATTTTGGGGGCCTCCAAAATCACTGCAGATGGTGATTGCAGCCATGAAATTAAAAGACGTTTACTCCTTGGAAGAAAAGTTATGACCAACCTAGATAGCATATTCGAAAGCATGGACATTACTTTGCCAACTAAGGTCCGTCTAGTCAAGACTGGTTTTTCCAGTAGTCATGTATGAATGTAAGAGTTGGACTGTGAAGAAGGCTGAGCGCTGAAGAATTGATGCTTTTGAACTTTTGGTGTTGGAGAAGATTCTTGAGAGTTCCTTGGACTTCAAGGAGATCCAACCAGTCCATTCTGAAGGAGATCAGCCCTGGGATTTCTTTGGAAGGAATGATACTAAAGCTGAAACTCCAGTACTTTGGCCACTTCATGCGAAGCGTTGACTCATTGGAAAAGACCCTGAGGCTGGGAGGGATTGGGGGCAGGAGGAAAAGGGGACGATGGAGGATGAGATAGCTGGATGACATCACTATCACGGACTCGATGGACGCGAATCTGAGTGAACTCTGGGAGTTGGTGATGGACAGGGAAGCCTGGCGTGCTGCAATTCATGGTGTCACAAAGAGTAGGACATGACTGAGCATCTGAACTGAACTGAACTGAACTATATACACTATTGATACTATGTATAAAATAGATAACTAGTGAGAACATACTGTATAACACTGGAAACTCTACTCAATGCTCTGTGTGACCTAAATGGAAAGGAAATCCAAAATAAAGGGGATATGTGTGTATGTATAGCTGATTCACTTTGCTGTACAGGAGAAACTGTTTTTTAGTTACTCAGTCATGTCTGACTTTTTGCAACCCATGTACTGCAGCATGCACGGCTTCCCTGTCCTTCACTGTCTCCCTGGGCTTACTCAAACTCACCCAACCAATGTTGGTGATGCCATCCAACCATCTCGTCCTCTGTCGACCCCTTCTCCTGCCTTCAATCTTTCCCAGCATCAGGGTCTTTTCTAATGAATTGGCTCTACATGTCAAGTGCCAAAGGATTGGAGCTTCAGCTTCAGCATCAGTCCTGCCAATGGATATTCAGGGTTGATTTCCTTAAGGATTGACTGGTTTGATCTGCTTGCTGTCCAAGGGCCTCTCAAGAGTTTTCTTTAGCACCATGATTTGAAGGAATCGATTCTTTTTTGCTCAGCTTTCTTTATGGTCCAACTCTCACATCTGTACATGACTACTGGAAAAACTATAGCTTTGACTAGACAGACCTTCGTTGGCAAGTGACTTTTAATTTCATGGCTGCAGTCACCAACCACAGTGATTTTGGAGCCCCTCAAAATAAACTCTGCCACTGTTTCCACTTTTTCCCCATTTACTTGCCATGAAATGATGGGACTGGATGCCATGATCTTTGTTTTTTGAATATTGAGTTTTAAGTCAGCTCTTTCACTCTCCTCTCGCACCTTCATCAAGAGGCTCTTTAGATCCTCTTCACTTTCTTCATGAGTGGTATCATCTGCATATCTGAGGTCGCTGATATTTCTCCCAGAAATCTTGATTCCAGCTTGTGAGTCATCCAGCTCAGCATTTCACATGATGTACTCTTCTATATGGGCTTCCCTGGTGGCTCAGCTGGTAAAGAATCTGCTAACATGAGGGAGACCTGGGTTCAGTCCCTGAGTTGGGAAGATC
This sequence comes from Madoqua kirkii, assembly GCA_006408675.1. NCBI lineage: Eukaryota > Metazoa > Chordata > Mammalia > Artiodactyla > Bovidae > Madoqua > Madoqua kirkii. The sequence continues at coordinate 7,560 of SJYC01071952.1, forward strand.
CCCTGGAGAGAGAAAGGCAACCCACTCCAGGATTCTGGCCTGGAGAATCATTCTGCATATAAGTTAAATAAGCAGGATGATAATATTGATGTACTCCTTTCCCAATTTGAACCAGCCAGTTTTTCCATGTCCAGTTCTAACTGTTGCTTCTTGGCTCCTGCATACAGATTTCTCAGAAGGCAGACAAGGTGGTCTGGTATTCCCATCTCTTTCAGAATTTTCCACAGTTTTTGTGATCCGCACAGTCAAAAACTTTAGCATAGTCAATGAAGTAGAAGTAGATGCTTTTCTGGAATTCTCTTGCTTTTTCCATAATCCAGTGGATGTTTGATCTCTGGTTCCTCTGCCTTTTCTAAATCCAGTTGTTCTGGAAATTCTCAGTTCATGTACACTTGAAGCCAATCTCTAAGGATTTTGAGCATCACCTTCTAGCATGTGAAATGAGCACAGTTGTACGGTAGTTTGAACATTCTTTGGCATTGCCTTTCTTTGGGATTGGAATGAAAACTGACCTTTTCCAGTCCTGTGGCCATTGCTGAGTTTTCCAAATTTGCTGGCATATTGAATACAGCACTTTAACAGCATCGTTTTTTAGGATTTGAAATTTCATCATATCCACTAGCTTTGTTTGTAGTAATGCTTCCTAAGGCCCACCTGACTTCACAGTCCAGAATGTCTGGCTCTAGGAGAGTGACCATAGTGCTTATCCAGGTCATTAAGACCTTTTTTAATAGTTCTGTATATTCTTGCTACTGCTTCTTAATCTTTTCTGCTTCTGTTAGGTACTTGCTGTTTCTGTCCTTTATTGTGCCCATCTTGGCATGAAGTGTTCCCTTGGTATCTCTCGTTTTTGAAAGAGATCTCTAGTCTTTACCATTCTATTGTTTTCTTCTATTCCTTTGCCTTGCTCACTAAGAAGGCTTTCTTTTCTCTGCTTGCTAGTCTCTGGAACTCTGCATTCAGCTGGGTATATCTTTCCCTCTCTACTTTGCCTTTTGCTTCTCTTCTTTCCTTAGCTATTTGTAATATTAACAGGAGAAAAAACACAACTTTGTAAAGCAACCATACTCCAATAGTTTTATAAAGATTTTTCTCTTAAATATATATTAATCATAAAATATATATTACTATTAATGCAGAATGTTAATACTCTATCTAATATCCCATCTTTATTATTCTATTTCAGTGAATGTAATAAATAATGTCAGAGAATCACTTATAACCTCCATTACTCAATCTATATTTTCAAATAAGGTGATAATTTCCTAGCTATTGTATTCTCTAGAGGTTGTGGGTTTCCAGCACCTATGTTACAGAGCTGGAGAGAAAATTTACAGTAGATGCTATTGGAGAAGAAAGAAAGGCAAGTCCGTGTTGATCTTGAGAAGACAAGGGTATCTTCACAGTAGGTGATTTTTTTAGGCTGCGTTTTGAAGGATGAGATGACATTGCCTGGAGACAAAGAAGCAGACATCATAGCCTTTTTCACATTCTGGTTTTTTTCATGGTCTCCTCCATAAATCCATTCTGCCCTTTTTGGGTTGTGTCTCCAATATAAGAGAGCTGAGTAGGAGTGTCAGAAAGTAATAGGATCAATATTAACAAATCACTTCTATCTACATAACCTCATTTGAGCTTCACAAAACCCTGGGCATTAAATAAAAGCTCAATTTGTAAATGAGGAAACTGATGCCCAAAGAAGCTGAAAAACTTGCCTAAAGTCGCAGATAATAAGGAATGGAGCCAGGATTTCAACCAGGTCTTTAATGCTCAAACCTATATACTTTCAATACTGGTTTACTGTTACCCTACACATGTCAGGAGGAATACACCATATCAGCATGGATGTGTTCTATCATGACCAAAAAAAAAAACCTGCTAGATGACATTTGGAACTATTTTAGAATGGAAAAATCCATTATTTGAAATCTTAAAAAAAATATTTTGACGTAAAAATGACTCCAATAAATGACAGTAAGCAAGGTAAGTGGGGAGAGAGACAGGGCTAATGCCAGCATTACATATTTAGAATAATGCTAGTTGAACCAACTTTTACAAACATCAAGGAAAAGTAAAGAGAGCATCAGAAATCAATAACACAATTTTAGTGTCAGCTGCATTTAAGTGAGACAGCTCTGACTCATTCAGCATGTGATGTCAGGCCAAGCAGGTTACAAGGGGCAAAAATATATTTTGGGGGAAAGTTGGAAAGGGAACGATAAATTTGAATACGCTACCTTGGTAACTCATCCCTGTGGATGGAGATAAATCATGAGACTTTCTTGGAATGCTGAGGAATCCGTATCCTTTCTTAAATCTTCAGAGCAGGACAGAGCATGCATTGCCCTGTGTAGACAGCCAATGCCATATTCAAATCACTGATGACAAAAAGAAGATGAATTCTAGAAAGCCAGAAAGGGAGACAGTCCCAGGGACCAAAACAGGAAGTGTTCTTAAAGCCCCAGTACCTTTAATTCCTACAGGGAAGGAGTGATCTACAGCAGCACAGAAGTACTATCTTAAATGCCAAAAAGAAAGGGTCTCTGATGGTTTTTAGTGGTCCAGTCTACAGTAGAAAGGATCTTCTATTATATCAAGTTAATCCCTTGTTATATACAATTGAACCAACTTTTCTCTGTCCTTGGAGTCCCTGATTTTTCTTTTCGCATCCTTTGTCTTCTTGATCTAACATCTACAGTAAGATTCCTTTGGTATTGCTGTTGGGAAACAGGGTTGACTTTATATCACAAAACTGATATTGCTCTTCTACTGTGTTGTTGTTGTTCAGTCGCTCAGTCATGTCAGACTCTTTGCGTCTCCATGAACTGCAGCATGCCAGGCTTCCCTGCCCTTCACTATCTCCCAGAGCTTGCTCAAACTCATGTCCATTGAGTCAGTGATGCCATCCAACCATCTCATCCTCTGCTGCCCCCTTCTCCTCCTGCCTCAGTCTTTCCCAGCATCAGAGTCTTTTCCAGTGAGTCAGCTTTTTGCATCAGGTGGTCAAAGGATTGGAGCTTCAGCTTCAGCACCTGTCCTTTCAATAAACACTCAGAGTTGATTTCCTTTAGGATTGACTAGTTTGACCACCTTGCATTCCAAGGGACTCTCAAGAGTCTTCTCCAGCACTTCAGTTCGAAAGCATTAATTCTTCAGTGATCAGTCTTCTTTATGGTCCAACTCTCACATCTGTACATGACTACTGAAAAAATCACGGCTTTCACTATATAGACCTTTGTTGGCAAAGTAATGTCTCTGTTTTTTAATATACTGTTTAGGTTTATCATAGCTATTCTTCCAAGGAGCAAGTGTCTTTTAATTTTGTGGCTACAGCCACTGTCTGTATTGATTTTGGAGCCCAAGAAAATGAAATGTGCCACTGTTCCCATCTATTTGCCATGAAGTGATGGGACTGGATACCATGATCTTAGTTTTTTGAATGTTGAGTTTTAAGCTAGCTTTTTATTCTCCTCTTTCACCTTCATCAAGAGGTTCTTTAGTTCCTTTTTACTTTCTGCAATTATGCTCTATTCTAATTTTACCCAAGACTCTCTAGAGCCATGTGACAGAAAGTATAGGTTTTATTTTATTGTTTGCATTTGTTGTTATCCTTGAATAAAATGATGCTATATCCAACAACATTCATGAGTTTCTTCCCTAAGTTGTAAAAATTTCTGTTACAAAGATTAATTTTCTGACAATTATTTCTCCCTGCAGAATTCCATGAAACTCATATACTAGAAAAGCTTGTTAAGAAGGGCTATGAGATTCCAACAGGCCAGAGAAGATGGGCTCCAAAGCAAAATATTGGTGCACATGGTTTGGTTTATAGCTAAATTTATAGCAAATTCTGAAACTTTAGAATGGGCACTTTGCTTCCTCAGAGTGAACCAAGCTTAAGTCATTGCTGGCTCCCAGTGTGCCTTCCAGCTATAAAGTGGCTGCAAGAGGCCATAGCAACTTAACTACCTCAGTTACTGTCAGGGTTATTGAGCCAGTGAACTCAGTGTCCTTGCGATGCCTCTGGGCTGACAGACCAGGCCAACTGGGGACTGTAACCATGGGCCACACATCTTCTTACTTTCTAAGCCTTTCAGGCTTCCTATCTCCAACACCCTCTTATTAGATAACCAGGGCCTTGGGTGGTCATGAAATAACCAATTTTCTTTTGGAATTCATTCTCTCTTATTATCTCAGTTCAGTTCAGTCACTCAGTCATGTCCGACTCTTTGTGACCCCATGAATCACAGCACACCAGGCCTCCCTGTACATCACCAACTCCCAGAGTTTACTCAAACTCATGCCCATCGAGTCAGTGATGCCATCCAGCCATCTCATCCTCCGTTGTCCCCTTCTCCTCCTGCCTCCAATCGCTCCCAGCATCAGAGTCTTTCCCAATGAGTCAACACTTTGCATAAGGTGGCCAAAGTATTAGAGTTTCAGGTTTAGCATCATTCCTTCCAAAGAACACCCAGGTCTGATCTCCTTTAGAATGGACTGGTTGGATCTCCTTGCAGTCCAAGGAACTCTCAAGAATCTTCTTCAACACCACAGTTCAAAAGCATCAATTCTTTGACGCTCAGCCTTCTTCACAGTCCAACTCTCACATCCATACATAACCACAGGAAAAACCATAGCCTTGACTAGACAGACCTTTGTTGGCAAAGTAATATCTCTGCTTTTGAATATACTATCTAGGTTGGTCATAACTTTTCTTCCAAGGAGTAAGTGTCTTTTAATTTCATGGCTGCAGTCGCCATCTGCAGTGATTTTGGAGCCCCCAAAAATAAAGTCTGATGCTGTTTCCACTGTTTCCCCATCTACTTCCCATGAAGTGATGGGACCGGATGCCATGATCTTCGTTTTCTAAAGGTTGAGCTTTAAGCCAACTTTTTCACTCTCCTCTTTCACTTTCATTAAGAGGCTTTTTAGTTCCTCTTCACTTTCTGCCATAAGGGTGGTATCATCTGCACGTCTGAGGTTATTGATATTTCTCCTGGCAATCTTAATTCCAGCTTGTGCTTCTTCCAGCCCAGTGTCTCTCATGATGTACTCTGCATCTCTTATTATCTAGGAAGGGGCAAACCCATCCATATTTGTTGTTCAGGCTCTCAGGAGACTGGAAGTAATTAATCTCCACTGTAAAATGGAGAGTTTTGCAGAATATGAAATACTGTTGTTCAACCTGAAAAACCCTAGATTGTTTATTCTCTTTCATTTCATTGAATTTTTTTTAATACAAAAGTTACCCATGCTTGTTTTTACAAAGCAGACAGGGAGGAAGCTGCCATTTGACAGCTGGGTCCCCACCTCCACCTGACCCATCATCAGCTTGTGGTGAAGTCTGTCCCAGCCTGGAGTGCATCCTTTCACGTCTTTCTCAAGTACTTCCACACACATACCAGCACACAGACACCAGTGCAGCGGTGGACTATCAGTCTACCACTTTCTGCGGGCATCTCCAAACTTCCCAGTTTGAAATCAAGGTTTTTATATTTCCTTCATCCTATGCGTGTCCAGGGTGCTCAGCATTTCAGTTAGTGTCCAATCTGCTGTGGAAATAGAATGAAAAGTGGCAAAGGAGACCCCACCCGGGCATGGGCTCCTGGAGTCAGTGCTCTCTGCTCCCTGAGGGGCCAGTGGCCAAACAAATCATGTTGCTGAGTCCCTATCTGGTCTGGGCTTGTTGAAGGTTGAGGGCTGACACAATGAGATAGCTCTATTGACCCTAGTACAAAAAGCAGAATCTGGAGACTTCTGAGCCAGCAGGAGAAGTTGGGGAGAGGATGGTTGCTCTCCTTTGATAGCTGGTTCTGGAATATTCTGCAACAGTGAGTGGATTATTCAGGACTCTTACTTCTCCACCTGAGTCTCCAGCTGAGGCAGTGCCAGGGCTCATTAGCACTTCCACTAGAGGCGAAGCCTTGCTGCGAGGGGAGGTGAGAGCAGTCAATTTTGCCACTCATTAGCGACTCTGGACAGATGGGAAGTGGTGAGGAGGTTGAAGCTATTGGCAAATTGAGAATCTGCTTCTCTGGGGGCACAGTCATCCATTCTAGTCTTTTTGCCATCAGCTGGTCTCCCAGAGTTGACTGTCTGCTAGTCTCACAAAGCAATGAGCAAGGCAGTCCTTTTCTTAAGTATTAGTTACTTTATATAATAGCTTAGTGAGTCACCAATATCTTGATCCTCTAGGTAAGACTGAGACTGAAGGAGGAAAAATATTTCGTGTAAATCAGACATCATAACCATCCTAGTTGTTGTCTTATTGTTCTGGACTAAAGGGCAGATTGTATTCAGAACTAGTTTGTGGTTAAGTACACGTAACATAAAACTTTCCATTTTAACCATTTTCAAGTGTAAAATTCTGTGACATTGAATACATTCACAAGGTTCTGCAACCATCACTTCATCCATTCCCAGAACTTTTTCATCCATCCAAACTGAAACTCTGAGCCCATTAAACAATAACCTCTCATTCCCCCTCTCCTCAGCCCCTTGATAACACCTGTTTTACTTGCTGCCCTATGAATTCAGCTCTTCTAGGTACCTTTTATCTAAGTGGAATCAGAAAATACATGTCCTTCTATGTCTGACTCATTTCACTTGGCATAGTGTTGTCAACTGTCAGTGCCACCTTGGGGCAGCCAATCCCCTGAATGTAGGGTTCGCAGCTAAAACGTAGGACACCCAGTCAATTTTAATTTCAGGTAAGCAACTAATGCATTTTTAGTATAAGTAAATACAAAGTTTTAGTATGTTTATACAACATGCTATTAAACATACCTATACTAAGAATCTATTTGCTGCTTATCTGAAATAAAAATGTTTCTGGGTATGCTGTATTTTTATCTGCTAATTCTGATAGCCTTACTTGAGGGATACAGGTTGTAAGTGCCAGCGCTCCTCAGAGAAAGGAGAAATCATGCTCAAACTCATGTCCATCAAGTCGGTGATGCCATCCAAACATCTTATCCTCTGTCGTCCCCTTCTCCTCCTGTCTTCAATCTTTCCCACTATCAGGATCTTTTCTAATGAGTCAGTTCTTCACATCAAGTGGCCAAAATATTGGAGTTTCAGCTTCAGAATCTGTCCTTCCAATGAATATTCAGGACTGATTTCCTTTATGATTATTGATCTTGCAGTCCAGGACTAATGAGTGGGACACTCTCCGTCCCCCTTCTGACGTCTATGTCAGAAGCTTTCGCTGTCCTTTTTCACTGTAATAAAACTTCTGCCACACAAAAACCCTGAATGATCAAGCCTGGTCCCTGGTCCTGAAGTTAAATCTTTGGAGATAGCAAATCTGACACCGCTATCAGGACCAGGTGCCATGATCTTTGTTTTTGAATGTTGAGTTTTAAGCCAGTTTTTTCACTCTCCTCTTTCACCCTCATCAAGAGGCTCTTCAGTTCTTCTTTGTTTTCTGCTAGGAGGGTGGTGTCATCTGCATATTTGAGGTTATTGATATTTCTCCCAGCAGTCTTGATTCCAGCATGTGCTTCTGGCATTACTCAATTCCCATCATTGCTCACCTACCAAACTGATATTTTAAACAAGAATGTATGATTTCTAACTGTATTGCATGTGGGCTTCATTCTCCTTTGTAGAATTCTGGTAGCAAAATATTACAAAAGACTGACAGATAAAATAACAAAAGATTTGGAAACGGGAAAAAAAAGATCACTGGCTGTCTTTCCAGTGATGTGCTGGGCCCTGTCTAGGGGACTTGTATCTCTCTAATGATCAAGCGATTTCACAACCCCAATAGAAGCAGAAGGTAAAGAAGACTGAGAGTAATGGCCCTTATCCACAGCAACGCCAATGAATATTGTCCCTTAGGGCTAAATTGCTTCTGCGTGTTTGTCTGGATCTGTGTTCTTCAGATTCACCTTTGAGTCTGTTTTAACATCTTCCTGGTACCCTAGTTAATTAAAATATCTAATGTGTTCATTTCAGATTTGTATGAAAGTGTGATTTTATCTTCTTGGAAGTTATACCTCAGGAAGTTCAACTCGAATTCAGCTAGCAGTTAAACCTCCCAGGCTCCGCAGTGATTTCTCCCTTCTCTGAGGAGCTCTGGCACTTACAACCTGTATCCCTCAGGTGCATTCATGTAGGGCTGTCAGAATTAGCAGATAAAAATACAGCATACTCAGGAACATTTTTATTTCAGATAAACAGCAAATAGATTCTTAGTATAGGTATGTTTAACAGAATGTTGTATAAACATACTAAAAATTTGTATTTACTTATACTAAAAATGCATTAGTTGTTTATCTGAAATTAAGATTAACTGGATGTCCTGTATTTTATTTGTGAACCCTATATTCAGGAAATCGGCTGCCTCAAGGTGACATTGATAATAATTAAAGTGAGAAAAAGCTAACATACCTAGGGTACCTCATGTATTGCTGAGCATTTTTATCCTTTTAAAAAAAGGGCTTCCCTGGTGGCTCAGAGGTTAAAGCGTCTGCCTCCAATGAGGGAGACCTGAGTTCAATCCCTGGGTCAGGAAGATCCCCTGGAGAAGGAAATGGCAATCCACTCCAGTATTCTTGCCTGGATAATCCCATGGACGGAGAAGCCTAGTAGGTTATAGTCCACAGGGTCACAAACAGTAGGACATGATTAAGCGACTTCACCTCACCACCTCACCTCAACAACGTTATAAGGTGGGTACCATTTTGTGTATTTTACAGTAAAGTAACCAGTGTTGATAGAAATTTAGTGATATGCATAGTCAATGGTAGGTCTCTGGTTCCAGAGTGTCTGCTCTTCACCACCATATTAACTGCCTCACTAACCCTCTCTGGAGGTACTTAAGCAGTAGAGGGATGACTACCCATCAAGGGGTGATTATCCATCAAGGGGTGACCAGGGACTGACAGAAAAGATGCCTAATTCCTTCAGTTTAACTATTCTGTCACGTGAAGCCTTGCATTCTGTCTTCTGTATATTTTCCCCTTGTCTTTGAAGATCACAACCATATCTTTGACCTCTCGTGTTAATAGAGTACCTCTTAGATATTGTCCAGGATCGCTGTTGAATAAAAATACTCTGACTACTAAGGAGGCATAAGAGTGTGTGTGTGTGTGTGTGTGTGTGTGTGCACGCGCACATGTGTGTAAATATATGCAAGTACACACGTGTGTGTATTTTGCAAAAAGAAACACAGGAAAAATAAAAACTAGTGAAATTGGTTACTTACAATGAGGGATAGATAGAAAGGAGCCGAAGAGGTGTAGAAGGGAGTAACGTTTCTCTGAGTATAACATTTTACCTAGTTTTCATTTTGAAAGTGTACTAATGTTTATTTTTAACTAAAACAACAGGGGTGGGAGTTGGGGAAAATTGAATTCAAACAGAAACAAATAACTAGGTTTTGAGTGAGTAATGTAATCACACAGAAGAGAAATAAAGAA
>SJYC01071954.1:0-14479 GCA_006408675.1 Madoqua kirkii
CAGTCCCCTATAATGAAAAGGACATCTTTTGGGGGTGTTAGTTCTAAAAGGTCTTCTAGTTCTTCATAGAACCGTTCAGCTTCAGCTACTTCAGCATTACTGGTTGTGATTATATAACAACATCTTATCTTGCTCAAGAACATGTTTCTCCTCCTTAACAGGAACCTTCTGACTAATCTTGATTTTCTTATGTGGGAGTGGGTCTGGTAAGACGTTTCTGTAGTTCTAATCTTATTAATTTAAGATGTATGTTGTGGGATTGGGTCTGGCAAAGTATATAGTGAAGTCGTTCAGTCGTGTCCAACTCTTTGTGACCCCATGGACTGAAACCTACCAGGCTCCTCCTCCATGGGATTCTCCAGGCAAGAGTAGTGGAGTGGGGTGCCATTTCCTTCTCCAGGGAATCTTTCCTACCCAGGAACCAAGCCCCAATCTCCCTCATTGTAGGCAGATGCTTTACCATCTGAGCCACCAGGGTCTTGATAAGACTATCAAGGAGGGCACTCTCCTTCCCCCTTCTGATGTCTATGTCATAAGCTGTCTGTGTCTCTTTTTGTACTTTAATAAAACTTTGCTACACAAAAGATCTTGAGTGATCCAGCCTGGTGCCTGGTCCCAAAGGTAACTCTTCTTCTTCGGAGATCATGAGTCCAGCATCATTCACCGTAAGCTATCAGTATGAGGGAGGAGGAAGCATAAAAGAGCAGCGCAGGCCCTCTCCCCAGGTGAGTCCCCAAGCCTTGGAAGAGAGAGGACATTCAGTTAGACAGTCAGTACAATAGCTTGTTCATGTGAATCAATAGTAGCTTTTAAAATATGCATGGTCCCTGATCCAGGAGATCCCTCTCTAGAAATTTATCTAAGAGAGTAATCAAACATGTATAGAAAAATTTATGTAGTAAGAGAAATGCCATATATAAAAAATATTTCCCCATATCCTTTAACATGAGTTTTTAAAATTTATTTATTTTAATTGGAGGATAATTACCATATTGTGATGGTTTTTGCCATGTATCAGTATGATCGGCCATAGGCATACATGCGTTACCCCCATTCTGAACACCCCTCCCACCTCCCTCCCCACCCTACCCCTCTAGGTTGTCCCGGAGCACTGGCTTTGGGTGCTCTGCTTGCTTCATGCTGGAACTCACACTGGTTGTCTGTTTTACATATGGTAATATATGTGTTTCAATGCTGTTCTCTGAAATCATCCCACTCTTGCGTTCTCCCACAGAGTCCAAAAGTCTGTTCTTTACATCTGTGTCTCCTTTGCTGCCCTGCATTAACATATGTTTTTACATTAAAAATCATCTATTTTTTAATAACAGTTAACAGAATTCTGATGGTCTAATTTGTATGTACAGTTGCAATATACCACAGTGCTATTGTTTTACATATGGTAATATATGTGTTTCAATGCTGTTCTCTGAAATCATCCCACTCTTGCGTTCTCCCACAGAGTCCAAAAGTCTGTTCTTTACATCTGTGTCTCCTTTGCTGCCCTGCATTAACATATGTTTTTACATTAAAAATCATCTATTTTTTAATAACAGTTAACAGAATTCTGATGGTCTAATTTGTATGTACAGTTGCAATATACCACAGTGCTAATAAGAAACAGAGTTGCTCAGAATCAAGAATAAATGTCTTAGAAAGCTGGTCATTACAGAACTAAGGACACGATGTTCCAGCTGGGTGCTGGGACTCTGAAGGGGAAGAAGGTACAGCACCTGCTCTTGAACAGTTCTGAACCTTGTGGAGAGAAAGTGAATAAAACACATTTCTGCAAGGACTGTGAGATATGCATCCTACTGGGACTCAAAGGAAGAGTGACTAACTGAGCTAGGAAGCAGGTGCTTGTGGAATTGTTTTTCCACTAAAGAAGAAATTACTTACTTGTTAACATTTGCCCCACTGTTCAGAAGAGTGCCATAGGGGTTTTATCATCAGCCTACTGCTCATAAAGTAACTGCTTCTCACATGACTGTAGGAGCACAAGGCATTTGCAAGTCAAGGGGTGGAAAATCTGATTGGAATGAATAGAAACACTTGACAAACAGAAGTGATCTCTCTACACAGTTTCTTCAGAATAGGGAATAAAAGTGCAGAAAGGGCTTTGGCATGTGAAGACAGCTGGATTGTGTGTTTTGTACATGGAGTATACATTACACTATGGACCTGCACATAGGAGCACAAAGGAAGGCCTATACCCCCAGGTCTAACTCTGTAGAAGTCATAAATCAAGCTCATTAACTTCCTTCCCATTTTGACAAATATTCTCCATCATGGCTTGGAAGGACCAACTTCACATTTAGGATCTCGGTACAGTGTCTGAATGTGGTGGGACAGCAAGGCCTGCGTATGGCACACCCCATCCTGCTGTGCCACCGATGTCTCCATCTCCACACAAGCGGCACCTCAGCCAACAGCTATGCTGGGCCACCCATCAGGCCCCTGGAAGATAAGTGCCGGCAAAGCAGACAGCTGCGGGACAATGGCCTGGGGCAGAGGCCCACTCAGGGCCCAGAGGGGCTCGGGGACTCTGGAGTAGTATCTCAGTCTGCTGGGGCTATGCTAACAGAATGCTGCTGCTGCTGCAGCTGCTAAGTCGCTTCAGTCACATCCAGCTCTGTGTGACCCCACAGATAGCAGCCCATTGGGCTCCGCCATCCCTGAGATTCTCCAGGCAAGAACACTGGAGTCGGTTGCCATTTCCTTCTCCAATGCAGGAAAGTGAAAAGTGAAAGTGGAGTCACTCAGTCGTGTCTGACTCAGCGACCCCATGGACTGCAGCCTACCAGACTCCTCCGTCCATGGGAGTTTCCAGGCAAGAGTACTGGAGTGGGTTGCCATTGCCTTCTCCGGTGCTAACAAAATACCATGACTAAATGGCTAGGTCAAGAGATATTTATTTCTCATACTTCTGGAGGCTGTGAAGGCCAAGATCCAGTGCCAGCTGATTCAGTGTCTGGTGAGGACCTTCTTCCTGGTTTGCAGAAGGCCACGTTCTTGCTGTCTCCTCATGCAATAAAGAAAGAGTTTTTTCCCCTCGTGTCTCTTGTAAGGGCACTAATCCCATCCTGAGATCCTCTCTCTTATGACCAATTAATTAACTCCCAAGAGCCTTACCTCCTAATGCTGTCACATTGGGGATTAGAGTTTTATCATATAAATTTGGGGGGGGGGCACAAATATTTAGTCTACAGCAAGAAAGGTATACTGAGTCCTGAATACCCAGTGCCTGGCACAGAAAGGGAGGGCCTAGGACTGTGAGCAGGTTCTTCCCCCTGACTTATTGGATTCCTGGCCCAGGGGGAGGAGCACAGTGGGGCTCGGGCCAGGGCTGGGCCCTCTAGAGCTCAGTACCCAGGATGGGGGAAGGATGTGGTACCATCTAGCCCACCATGTCTCCGGACATTCAGTGACTGATTTTGGAGCAGATTGAGAGACCAGAGATGAGGCTGTTTGACAGAGACATAGAGCAGTTTCTGGGAAAGCCACATTGTAAGTAAGAATGAGGTCAGGGTCACTAACTTCTACTTATTGTACTTAAGTATCCCTTAACACTGCTAATGTCTTAAAACCTAACTGGTGTTTTTGTTGTTTTAAATCTCACATGGAGACAAGATTGTTTCCAAAGCAATGGTTTAATTCTAATTTTATTTTTTTAAGCATCTGGCTGAGAGCCTGTTAGTAGCTGTAAAGATTAAGACTTTTTTTCTTTTTTCCCCACTGAATTTTCTGGGCTCAAACCAGCATCACTCACTGAGTCAGAGACTTTACAGGTTTTTCTTGTTGTTCAGTCGCTCAGTCACGTCTGACTCTTTGTGACCCTGTGGACTGCATCACGCCAGCTTTTCCTGTCCTTCACTATCTCATGGAGTTTGCTCAAACTCATGTCCATTGAGCTGATGATGCCATTCCAGCCATCTCATCCTCTGTCGCCCCCTTCTCCCGCTCTCAATCTTTCCCAGCATCAAGGTCTTTTCCAGTGAGTCAGCTGTTTGCCTCAGGTGGCCCAGAGGATTGGAGTTTGAGCTTCAGCACCAGTCCTTCCAATGAACATTCAGGACTGATTAACTTTAGGATTGACTGGTTTGAACTCCTTACTGTCCAAGGGACTCTCAAGAGTCTTCTCCAGCACCACAATTCAAAAGCATTAATTCTTCAGCACTCAGCATTATTTATGGTCCAACTCTCACATCCATACACAACTGTTGGAAAAACCATAGCTTTGGCTATATGGACCTTTGTTGGCAAAGTGATGTCTCTGCTTTTGAATACACTGTCTGGGTTTATCACAGCTTTTCTTCCAAGGAGTAAGCGTCTTTGAATTTATGGCTGCAATCACTGTCCAGTTATTTTGGAACCCAAGAAAATACAATCTCTCACTGTTCCATTTTTTTCCCCATCTATTTGCCATCATGTGATGGGACTGGATGTCCCAATCTTAGTTTTTTGAATGTTGAATTTTTGAGGAAAGATTGAGGGCAGGAGAAGGGGACGACAGAGGATGAGACGGTTGGATGGTATCACCAACTCAATGGACATGAGTTTGGCTAAACTCTGGGAGTTGGTGATGGACAGGAAGGCTTGGCATGCTGCAGTCCATGAGGTTGCAAAGAGTCGGACACTACTGAGTTACTGAACTGAACTGAACTGAGTTTTATGCCAGCTTTTTTATTCTCCTCTTTTACCTTCATCAAGAGGCTCTTTGCTTTCTGCCATTAGTGTGGTATCATCTGCATATCTGAGGTTGTTGATATTTCTCCCAGCAATCTTAATTCTAGCTTGTGATTCATCCAACCCAGCATTTTGCATGATGTACTCTGCATGTAAGTTAAATATATGGGTGACAATATACAGCCTTGACATACTCCTTTCCCAATTTGGAACCAGTCTGTTTTTCCATGTCTGGTTCTGTCTCTCGCTTCCTGACCTGGATACAGGTTTCTCAGGAGACATACAGTTTCTAAACTTTACAGATTAGAAAGTCAATTTATCCAAACTTCTGACCTACTCAGAAGTTTTTGAGAAATTTTGATGTTACAGGCAACAAGAAGCATGCCTCATTCAGTCCTGGCTTTACCCTAGCTCCCCAGGTCCCAGCTCAGACTACCTTGAAGAATCCCCTGGGACATTCAGAAATGCTGGTGCCTGGGCCCAGCCCCTGGAGTCCCGAGGCAGAGCCAGGGCCTCAGTATTCTATCAGAGCTCCCAGGTGGTTCTCACTCCCCTTTTTCCAGTCCCCCACCCCACTCCCCAGCTACCAGGGTCATGAGAGCAGATACTCTCTCATTTTGCCAAGGAGGACAGTGGATGTCTCACAGGACAAACTCAGAAGTAGAAGTGCCCTGTTAGCAGAGGGGGCAGGGTGCCACCTGCTCTGCTTTCAGCAGGAGGATTTGCATGAACCTGGGATTGTGCAATCAGGCTGGTGCCAGGGGTTCTTCACCAGCTCCTCCTCCTCCCAGCACTGACTGCTCTTGGATAAATAAAATATTCTAAAAACAAAAATTCACAAAACTATCCTTAATGGCAGCAAGCAAACTGGTAAACAGGGAGGGGCGGGAGGAAAAATATCTCAAGCAAATATAAATCTAGTTCCCGTGAGAGAGCACAGCTAAGATCAGTTGCTGAGACAGAAAGGTGTTTTTTGTTTTTTTTTTAAGGTTACAGATATATGCATAAAGCAACAGGACAGAGCGGAAATCAAACTACTTAACTGCAAGCCATTTTTGGAAGAGTTTATTCTTCATTCTACCTTGAAGAATAAACTCTAACCTATAAATTAATAGCAAATCCAGCTAATCTCAGAGATTGAAGCCATCTTCTTTGATGAAAAATTTTCCTGAGACTGCATAGTGAGTTGCTAAATCAGAATCTCTGGGAAGTAAACTCTTTTCAGGGGCTGGACGACCAGCCAGAGAAAACCTGTGGATCAGCCATCAGCCAGTGCTCTGTGGCCAACAGTCCACACACAGGCTGAGAACAGCTGAGAGTTCAGGGCCACAGCCCACAGGCACCTGCTTCTCCAACTGCACCTCTAGAACAACCACTGGTCACACACTCATCCACACACATTCCTTAAAGGCCTGTTTCGCAGCAGGTATAGCTTATGTGCTGAGATAGAAACAAAGAAATAAAACCAAGTCTCCCTAAAATGAAGTTCCTCTGCTAAGCTTACGGTTCTTACACCTGTTCCCCACAAGACTGAGGAGTATCAAAGGAAAGGGGGGGATTGAAACTGTGTGGCCCTTGCAGATACAAAGGCCTTTCCATGTGCCCATTTCTTGTTTAGGTGACAGCGTTCAGCCTTCTAGGCCTTCCCTGAGTTTCAAAGGGCAGTTTCAAACAGTTGCTAATTATGGAAGGGAGGGAATGCAGAAACCAAGGAAGAGCAGCCACCAAACAACAGCACAGCTATGGGGCAGGGTCCCGGTTCCCCCTCTAGGAATACAGAGAATAATACATCTCTGAGTTATTCTATAGGAACTAAGACCCCCACCCACGTGAAAGAGATAGCTTAAGGCTGAGCACAAGGACACGGACCCCAGATTGTTTGAAGTCTGAAGGCTGATGGTTGAGATCCCTGGAAACTGGTATCTCATCCCCCGACCAATCAGAGGGAGGTCACAAGCCCTGCAGCCCTTCCCCCACCCCACTTTGGCCCCACGGTGGCTGGTTCCCATCCTCAGTGCAGCGCTGTTCTCAAAGGTGGAATCAAGTCCTTTTCTGGAAGAGAAAAACGTTAGGAAGGGCCTGGATGGGTCATGAAGGTCTTGGGAAGAGATGCCTTTAGTCATTTGGGACTTCAAGTTCCTCATATAGTCAAGTTGTGTGTGTGTGTTTTGCTCTATTTCTGTGCTTTATGTGACAATACATAAAAAGGTTTCCTATTCACCCTGGTCTTATGTTACTGGACCAAACTTGGGTCTGCTCTGCCATGTGCAGTAAAGTCATCTACGGACACCAGACTGTGAAGGAAAGCAGGCTGCCAAACAAGGAGTCCAGGAAACTAGGGTTGAAACACCTGAACTCCAGGTGGATTTCAGCAAAGCATTTTCAAAGGCCAAGTGAGGGACCGGCATCTCAGCATGTGATCAGCTTGGGCACAGTTCTCTGATTGGTTGATGGTAAGAACAGGGCGGGGTCACAGGCGTTAACATCATCCATCCTCAGGCCCCAGTGTTTCTGGGGACTACGTGTTCATGGTCCTGTGAACATGTAGTCAAGTAGTTAACTTCATCCACTTGGTCAGTTTTAGCATCTGTAAAATAATTCAGAAAATGTGTTATCAGATACTGTTATCTTTTAGAGAGGAGCTAAAGTAGAGGGTATGGGGGAGGGGTCTGTCCTGGGAAGGCCCAACAGGGCCCTGCTTGGTTACATTTGGACAACTGAAGTCTTCAGACCCTACTTGAATGTTGGGCAGAATTTCCCTGCACACACAGTTCCTGTTCCCACCCAGGAGTGTGCGCATGATCATGTTCAGGGCTGAAGTGCTCCGGGTGACCATCAGTGGCTCCTGGGAATGTCAGCTCCAGGCCACACTCTTAAAACCCCTGCCCCTCTCACTTTTCTCTTCCTCTTTTGCCTTTCTCTTCCACCACACCTGCCAGCTCTAATTTTTTACACGTATTTCCCCACACTTGCCAGCTATAATCATATACCTCCCCCTCCCCCACCCCACCCAATGCTGGGAAGTCAGGAGCTGGATCACTCATCTTGGAAATACCTCCCTGAATCTAGAAAATGGATGTGCTCTGTGGAGCAGAGCTTCACCCTCAATAGCCATGTGGGCACAATAAACGTGTTAATATCATCTTTCTCCATGTCTGTTGGTTCACACATTGCATTATTCATGAAAAAAAAAATTAAAACTCATCATCTCGCCCAGAATGAGGCTGCAGAATTTAATTACAAGAGTCAGAGAAAGCAATGCCATTTCAACTATAATATTTTTTCCTAAAGGAGTTTTACCTAATTTGATACAGTGCTTTAAGGCAACATTTGAATTTTTTTCCCAAGTGAAGCCAGAGCTGGAAAGTCATTGCATAACGTTTTGAGCACCCAGGTACCTGTCTGATGTCAGAATCAAATATCAATTTTTTGTGGTACACTCTCCTCTGATTGTTTTGCTTTGTTGTCTCTTATTAACGGTTTGGCCCAAATAAAACATTCCCCTTGACTTTGTCCCAAACAGAACTAGAGATGCTCACCATGTTCATCTCAAAATGGACTCACCCACAAGTTCTCTTACCAGAGGCAACTGCACTATGATATTCAAATTAAAAATTTAGAGAATTGAGCATGAAGATTAGAGGAGAATAAAGGTCGCCACCTCCAAAATGGCACATAGATTATTTTGATCATAAAAACAATCAACATTCAAAAGACTTGGAAAGAACCTTTTAACCTTCCTTCTAACTGCTTTAAAAAAATTTAGAGAGCCATTTCTGGAATAGAGCTATCACCAAATATGTCTGCAAAGAATACGGGCTAGGTGTGGTGGGGGGAATTCTGCAGGTCCCAGAGATCAGGAGGAGATCAGATGGGATCTAGAGATGCAGACAGTCTCTAGTCTGTCCAGACTCAAAGGGAGGGGACATAGACCCCACCTGTCTTGAACATTGCTATGGCGGAACATCTTTGAAAACGATAACCTGCCACTGCTCCTCTCTCCAGGACCCTCCAAAGTCTACACTTGCTTCCCTGTCATTTTTCGTGTGTGTGTGTGTGTGTGTGTGTGTGTGTGTGTGTGTGTGTGTGTGTGTGTAGGCGGGGAGTGAAGCCCACAGTTGGGAGGGGAAGCAAAAGAGAATTTCCCCTTTTTCAAAATCACCAGACATTTCAGCAGTTCCAATACTCCTCTCCTCTGTCCTCTGTCGCTGGCTCAGGGAAACCAGCCGAGAAATGCTCCCATCATTTCCTTCGTCGTGGCTGTGGTCCCTAAATGGCCTGGCTGTGAGGGAAGAGGAAGAAAAGAGGAGTGAGCAATCAGGGGAAAAGGTTATTCTCCCTAAAGATTCTCCCATGTGGAAAATAACGAGTATCTCACAGACTTTTTGTGAGAATTAACATGAGAACATATGCAAAGCCCTGTTAATCAAACTTGCACTGAATTTGCCTGCCTGTGCTCTGCAGGGACAGACCCTAGCACAGCAGGACCCCCCCTCAGAGTTGCTGTCTGTTGCTGGGCAGGGTTGACTTGAGGAGAGTGAATTAAGATAAGCCTGAACCGATGGTAGGGATACCTAAGTGGTCCTTTAAGAGCATCTGGAGAGGGAAAAGCTATTTCCTCAGGCTCTTTATGGCTCTAAACTGCCTCTCCAGCTCTCCAAGTCCATTCCACTGACCCACTTCCCGGCACCCCAGAGTCCCTCCAGCGGCTCCTCACTTCAGACCAGACTGCCTGTGTGGCCTGAGGGGAAGCCACCTTTGGGCACATTGGCCAGGTCTGGTGCAGAGTGAGCGGTGCTTCTTCAAATTCAGTGTCTGAATATACCCAAAGAGTGGAATCTTCAAGCATTCCAGCCTGCGAGGTCACTGCTAAATACCACCCTGGAGGACCAGAAACGTAGGAACCCCCCGCAGTAAGGAGCGGCCTCCCCTCCTCAGACTGCCATCTTGCAAAGAGGCTGTGGTCCTGGGCTGTGTTTGCACAGGGCTCCAGCCCTGAAAATTTTTGTGGATAATTTGTTGCCTGTAGTATTAAACACTGTTAGTATCTCCTTTGCCCTTTCCTCAGAAAGTAGGAGTGAAGTCAAACTCTCACAATGAAAACAATTTTTCAAAAAATGTATAGAGAAATCACTTTGTGATTCATGGCAAAAGGAAAGGTTTGATTAAGCCCTTTCATGGGTGAGCTTTATCCTCTCAGAGCAAGAGAGTGGCGTGTGATGGGCTCAGACTGGGTAGTTTGTTGTTACCAAGATTGGAAGCAGAAAAGTCAACCCCTTAGCTTCTCTGAGGCTTAAATGATAACAAAGCAATTTTCTCTCTGTGTGTGTGTGTGTGTGTGTGTGTGTGTGTGTGTGTGTGTGATCCCAACAGTCTTTCTAATATGAAAACTTTTGGTGATATATGTAAAGGTATTGAAAAGATGAGAGCAGTGCAAAACTGGTCAATAATCTTTGCAAAACAAACCTTCCTGTGGCACAGCCCAGTGATTGTCAGATTCCTGTCGTTCCTCCACAGCAGCCTAGTGTTTGAGCAGAGAGGTTGCTGCCTGAGCTTCCTGTCCAGTGGTCTGGGGCCAGCTTCTCCTACGGCCCATGTGCAGGAGCTCTCCCTTTTGAAGGGACTGGACTGAGCTCCACCTCTGATCTCTTACCTGTAACAGTGGTAACCGCTCCACATTACATGCCCAACCAGCTGAGCCTCATTTTAGTGTGACAACACAGTCCCGCTGTCTGAACACTTGGGGGTCATTGAATGAGTTGGACACACTTATTAAAAATTGATAGCACATTGTTGAAGGGATTCCTGCACACCGGTGGAGAACCAATGGATAATGTGTCTACATGAAGCTTTGTTTTAAATCTTGTCTTTACCTACCAAGTGAAGTCCTGCTGGCCTGGGTGTCCTCTCCTGATACCCTGTACTTCCAACCTATACCACACTTACAATTACAGATCCAAAGTGCCCCTGTCTTGCCTGTATTGTTTACAGACTATAAATTCCTTGAGGAAAGAACCTATGTTTTGTTTGCCAGTATATTTTCAGTCTCTAGCAAAGAGCTTAAATGGAGCAGGTGGTCAGGTCTAATCCTATAATGGTCTTGCTTTGCATATAGCAAACTACCTTTTCCTTTTTTGGCAACTGGCAGACACACTTGGGGAGACCTGGCCCCTAATTCTACACTGCACCTAAGTCTCATGCTTCCCTCAATCTAGCACATGGCACATGTACCAAAAAAAAAAAAGTTGAATGAATTAGCTGGAGATGTGCTTAAACCGAGGAATAAATGGGTGAATACATTTTAGTTAGGCAGCCACCTTCTTATGGCCTTCAGAGGCCTCAGTTGGAGGAGGGAGGGAGCTTTTAAAACAAGAAGAGCCATATAAAAGGTTGGTGGATGGCAAGGATCAATGGCTAGAAGTCTTGTAGCTCACTTCTAAGGCTGAGAAGTCATTCAGGAGCTCCAGAGTCTCTATCTGGGCTCCTTCCCAGATGGGGGCCCTCATCAGCCTGGATGCCAGGGGCTCCACATTCTGCAGGGTTCCTTCCTTCCTGTCTTTGTCCTGAAATCCCTACCCCAAGGCTGGGCAGAATTCCCCATTCTATGTGAACCCCAGAGAGCGCTGCCTTCTAACCAAAGAAGGAAGCCCTACTGCATGGTTCTCCATAGAAAATGTTTGCCCCACTAGAGGTTTCAACAGACTATTTTTTGAACATATTTCCCTAATAAATAAACAGCTATCATTACTGGCCCTGGGAGTTCCAATCAAAAAACTTTCTCACGTTGAGGAATGACACCTGTTTTTTCAAATATGAAGGCACTGTTTAATTTGAAACCAACCTCTGTACATTATTATATATAAAGTAACTGCTCCCAACCAGGTTTTATTAAAAACCCATAGTGTTGACATGTATTAAATGGAAGAGTCACAAAACCAGGCAACCTCACCCTTTGGACAGTGCCAGCCACCATCTCCCTGCTCCTTCTAGTGCAGAGGCCAGCCACAAATAGTCTTTCCAGGTCTGCATCTCAGTACACCTCTAGTTCAATCAGATTCCAATTGCTAAAGGGAGAGTCTAAAAGATAGAACTTTAAAATGACCTAAGGATTTGCATAAATAGGGTTTTTCTGGGCACCAGAAGAGCTTACCTTTAGCCTTAACAGAATTACTTTATTTTTGGGCACACTGGGTCTTCACTTTATTGCTGAGTGTGGGCTTTCTCTAATGCTGTGCACAGGCTCCTCACTGCAGTGGTGTCTGGTTGCTCCAGAGCATGGGCTCTAGAGAGCTGGCTCAGTAGCTGAGGTGCACAGGCTGAGTTGTTCCTTAGCATGTGAAATCTTCCTGGGCCAGGGACTGAACCCATGTTCTCTGCATTGGCAGGTGGATTCTTAACCACTGGACCACCGAGGAAGGGAAGTCCAACCGAATGACTTGTTAAAAGGAAAATGAGATCATCTCTTTGAAGTGTTAAGTGCAGTGTGCCTGGTATGCATTCCTGCTCCCCTTCTCTGGTCTCTGTGACCCTGAGCTTAGCTTTGCCATTGTCAGCAGCCTGGACTTGCTGGCGTCCTCCAGTTATTCTGTTACTGGGTTGCCCTGCCAGCACCCCCAAAAGAGAAGCTCTTTTTCTCTTCATATTCACACGCCTCCCCAGGAGTTGGAATCCTTGTTTGCTGAGCTGAGGTTATTCTCGTTCCTCTCAGTCACCTCTTTCTAACTTCTCAGCAGTGCATGTCTTGATGGAAAGGGCCCATGGGGCAGACCGCATCCTAGAGACTGGAAAATATCTTACCCTGTCCTATTGACATAACCTCTGTGTTACACTGTCTCAGTCAGAATGGAGACCAGGTCATTTGAAAGTCACCAGCAACCTAACAGCTGAGTCTAGGTAGGTCTGACCAACAACATACCCTGAAATTATAGTCCACTGGCACTATATGCGACCGCTCCATGCTGCAACAGAATTATTTCCTTATGGTTTTCTTCCCTGCTCAACCAAACCAAAACGTCCTGAGGGCAGGGGTGTTACTAGGTGTTACTCACTGTTGCAAGTCCCCGCAGCAGCACAATCATGGTTATTTGATAAATGGTGTGGAGCTCTGCCTTATGGTGACTGTTCAGACCTCCCTTCAAGAAAGAGGGTGCCATTCAGTTGTGAGGACTATAGCTGGCTGACACCCTAGCTATACCAGGGTAGTGTTGGAGCTGAGATCTTGCTGCTGGTGGATAGCTACCAGCCAATGACAGGGCAAAGTGAGTGTGCTAAGGATTAATCATTTCCACTCAGTGAAGCAATGGCATTCTTTTCATGGAGCTCTGCATCAGGTTGGGGTCTCATCAGCATGGCAATATGACATTCATTGCCCGGTGTTTTGTCTTTCACAGACTTGTCCTCCAGTAAACTGCTCATATTTCTAACACAGCATCTGCTTCCTAAAGAACTTGAATTGACAGTGACCAATCTGTTGCTGTAAACCCTGAGAAAATGCACCATTCAGATCTCCTGCTATGTCAGGCATACTTAATTGACACCTCAGCTACTCCGCTCTGGGACGACCACTGCATTTATCCTAAGGCCACGTTCCTGCAGACTGCTCCCAGGTGGTAGTGAGCAAGGGGAGGGGAAGTTACTTCTGAAGAGTGACTGGCTTAGGACTCCCCAGCAGCCTGGCCAAACCTTCCTCAAACTGTGCAGAGTCAGATTCTTCCTACCTGATCCTCCTCCCATGTCCCCTCTCCTTCACAGGTGCTGGAGACTTCACCGGGCTCCTCTCCTTTATCTTTTACAAATGTGTTCCCAATACATCTCTGCTGCTTCCTGGAGAAACTGAACCAACACAAGTGGTATCAGAAACACGGTTGCCAGATTAGCAAATTAAAATACAGGCTTTGTTGTTTTCCGTCTCTAAATTTTGTCTGACTCTTTGTGACCCCGTGGCCTGCAACACACCAGGCTTCCCTGTCCTTCACTATCTCCCAGAGTTTTCTCAAACTCATGTCCATTGAGTAGGTGATGCCATCCAACCATCTTATCCTCTGTCGCCTCCTCCTCCTGCCCTCAATCTTTCCTAGCATCAGGTCCCAGTGAGTCAGCTCTTCACATCAGGTGGCCAAAGTATTGGAGCTTCAGCTTCAGCATCAGTCCTTTCAGTGAATATTCAGGGTTGATTTGCTTTAGGATTGACTGGTTTGATCTCCTTGCTGTCCAAGGGACTCTCAAAGATCCTTCTCTGATACCACAGTTCTTCAGTACTAAACCTTCTTTTTGATCCAACTCTCATATCTGTACATGACTACTGGAAAAACCATAGCTTTGACTATACAGACCTTTGTCAGCAAGGAGATGTCTCTGCTTTTTAATATGCTGTCTAGGTTTGTCATAGCTTTTCTTCCAAGGAGCAAGCATCTTTTAATTTCATGGCTGCAGTCACCATCTGCTGTGATTTTGGAGCCCCTCAAAATAAAATCTGTTACTGCTGCCACTCTTTCCCCTTCTATTTGCTATGAAGTGATGGCACTAGATGATCTTAGTTTTTTTGAATGTTGAGTTTTAAGCCAGCTTTTTCACTCTCCTCTTTCATCCTCATCAAGAGGCTCTTTAGTTCCCCTTTGATTTCTGCCATTAGAGTGGTATCATCTGCATATCTGAGACTGTTGATTTATCCCAGCAATCTTGATTCCAGCTTGAGCTTCATCCAGCCTGGCATTTCACAATGTACTCTGCATACCTAGTCATATTTGAATTTTAGATTAGTGATGTTTTTTTTAGCATAAGTATGTCACAAATATTG
>SJYC01071955.1:0-24181 GCA_006408675.1 Madoqua kirkii
ACTGTTGATTTATCCCAGCAATCTTGATTCCAGCTTGAGCTTCATCCAGCCTGGCATTTCACAATGTACTCTGCATACCTAGTCATATTTGAATTTTAGATTAGTGATGTTTTTTTTAGCATAAGTATGTCACAAATATTGCATAGAACCTTACACTGAAAAAAAAAATCCTCACTGTCAATCCAAATTCAAATTTAACTGGATAGTCTGCATTTTATCCAGCAACACTAGGGGAACAACCCAAGAAAATAGGCATTAGGTTGAATTCATATCCCCTGGAGAAGGAAATGGCAACCCACTCCAGTATTCTTGCCTGGAGAATCTCATGGACAGAGAAGCCTAGTAGGTTACAGTCCATGGGGTTGCAAAGAGTCGGACACGACTAAGCAACTTCACCTCACCTCACCTCTGAATTCATATAACTGATGCAGATGGTGACTGCAGCCGTGAAATTAAAAGACACTTGCTCCTTGGAAGGAAAGTTATGACCAACCTAGATAGCATATTCAAAAGCAGAGATATTACTTTGCCAACAAAGGTCCGTCTAGTCAAGGCTGTGGTTTTTCCAGTGGTCATGTATGGATGTGAGAGTTGGACTGTGAAGAAGGCTGAATGCCGAAGAATTGATGCTTTTGAACTGTGGTGTTGAAGAAGACTCCTGAGAGTCCTTTGGACTGCAAGGAGACCCAACCAGTCCATTGTAAAGGAGATCAGCTCTGGGTGTTCTTTGGAAGGAATGATGCTGAAGCTGAAACTCCAGTACTTTGGCCACCTCATGTGAAGAGTTGACTCACTGGAAAAGACTCAGATGCTGGGAGGGATTGGGGGCAGGAGGAGAAGGGGACAACAGAGGATGAGATGGCTGGATAGCATCACCAACTCGATGGATGTGAGTTTGAGTGAACTCCAGGAGTTGGTGATGGACAGGGAGGCCTGGCGTGCTGCAGTTCATGAAGTTGCAAAGAGTCAGATACGACTGAGTGACTGAACTGAACTGAACTGATATAACTGATAGGGGGAAAAGAGGACACTGCGCCCCACACTCCTGAGCAGTGCACAGTTGCTAAAGATGTCATTAGTGGTGACCTAGGAAATGTCCTGGTAGACGCAACTGTGCTTGCAGATGCCACAATGGAGGCATTTGCAAGACATGGATAGAACAGTGTCTTCAAAGACAGTGATGTTAGTTGGTTACTGCTTAGTTGTGTTGATGCTCTGTAGAGGGACAATGAGAAAATGGAAGACCATGAACAAGCCATTAAAGTATAAATATGAGCACCAGAAGGCCTGTTGGAGGCCTTTTAGCCTTTTAGCTTGAGAAGAGCTAAAAAGAGGCCCTTCTTTTCTGCTGTGGAGAGTGTGCACAGTGGAGCAGCCTGCTGAAGACTGGAGAGTTGAGTTGACTCACATAGCTCAAGAAATGTCAAAATGCTGAGTCAGGGCAGGTTGGTTATGCTAAAGTCAGAATCCCAGTTGAGAAAATCTGGACTCTGAACTATGGGCTAGGGATATCTGGATGGATGCCCTTGATGATACCAGCTCTGCCGACCCCCTAAATGCACAGAGCTTGCAGAACTTACTCTCCTTGGTAAAAGCTAGCACTTCCCCATGCTAGAAGATGCTGCAAAGGCCTCTCCTTAACAAAGCAACCAGCAACCCCTCATGGGCTGCCCCTACAGTTTCTGGCCTGCTCACCAGGCTACATACAACAAGGGTTAATCCCAGCATAACCTGGCCGGAGATGTTCTAGGCAGGTAAGGGATGAAGGGCAGTGTACACCAAAGGAGCTGTAATAATTAGCATGTGTGCATGGCTGGAGCCAGGCAAGTGTCTAGGATTGTATCCTGATTCCTAAATCATCACATCTACAAGCGCTCTCACCCCTACTGAGTGGCAGGTCAAAAGGCTGGAATGTAAACTGGGTAAACAAGAGTACATTGACTTGGGGACACTTTATTGAGATACAAGATTTAATACCCTGGCAAGAATCTTACACAATTGAGACAAAGTTACTCAGGGTGGTTATCAGAAGCTCAGGGAAGAATAAATGATCCATGTGCTGAGCCAAGTAGAAGTACTTGAATTGCCCTGGCAGTTGTTGGAGGAAGTGATAAAGAGGCTGAGGGAAGTGAGAACGCTGGCATGTATTTATTATGTGAGCGCTGAAGACATACCCTTCAGCAAGACTGTCAGGAAAGCACCAGTGAGAGAGGCACCAGCAGCATTGAGAAGTTCTGGGAGGGTCTCATCTGCTGGCCAGTGCTCAGTGTACACAGGAGAGGTGGCTGCAGAGCTGAGCTCCTTGATAACCACAGGGACAGAGGAGGCTACGCTGTAGAGGTCAGGTCCTGCTAGAGCCCCTAGTGCTACGCTTGCATGCCACGTCACTTCAGTCATGTCTGGCTCTGTGACCCCATGGACTGTAACCTGCCAGGCTCCTCTGTTCATGGCATTCTGCAGGGAAGAGGACTGGAGTGGGTTGCCATTTCCTCCTCCAGAGGATCTTCCTGACCCAGGATTGAACCCATGTCTCTTGGAACTCCTGTATTGGTAGGTGAGTTCTTTACCCCTAAAGCCATCTGGGCTTCCCTGGTAACTCAGATGGTAAGGAATCTGCCTCCAGTGCAGGAGGTCCGAGTTTGATCCCTGGGTCAGGAAGATTCCCTGGGTCAGGAAGATCCCCTGGAGAAGGGAATGGCAACCCACTCCAGTATTCTTGCCTGGAGAAATCCATGGACAGAAGAGCCTGCAGGGCTGCTGCCCATGGGGTCACAAAGAGTTGGACACGACTAAGCACACACACATATACGGTTTTTTTGTTTTTTCTTCTTCTCTCTCTTACTAGTGCTGTGCTGTGTGCTGTGCTTAGTGTTTGTCTGGCTCTTTGTGACCCCATGGATGGTAGCCCACCAGGTTCCTCTGTCCATGAGGATTCTCCAAGCGAGAATACTGAAGTGGGTTGCCATGCCTTCCTCTAGGGGATCTTCCCAACCCAAGGGCAAAACTCAGGTCTCCCACATTGCCGGTGGATTCTTTACCACCTGAGGCACCAGGGAAGCCCTACTAGTGCTGAAATGAGCACTGAATTGGGACGGGCCAAGGAGCTCGACCCACAAGGTGAAGATGATTTGTAGAGTGTGGTGTTCCTTGGCAGAAAATGGGCAACCAACAAGAGCGCTGCTTAACAACCAGGGTGAGAAGGAAGAAGCGGGAGGCTGAGAACACCCCAGGAAAAAGTCACAATCCCTTTGCTCAGTTCCCAAACCTGAGCAATTTTCACACTGAGCACCTATCAGCTGAAAAAAGTGAAAAAGTGCAAGTCACTCAGTCGTGTCTGACTCTTTGTGACCCCATGGACTATACAGCCCATGGAATTCTCCAGGCCAGAATACTAGAGTGGATAGCCTTTCCCTTCTCCAGGGGATCTTCCCAACCCAGGGATCAAATCCAGGTCTCCCGCATTGCAGGTGGATTCTTTACCAGCTGAGCCACAAGGGAAGCCCAAGAATACTGGAGTGGGTAGCCTATCTCTTCTCCAGATCATCTTCCTGACCCAGGAATCAAACCGGGGTCTCCTGCATTGCAGGCGGATTCTTTACCAACTGAGCTGAGGGAAGTCCTACCAGCTGAAGAAGCACACAGCTATGTATACTGTGGTGATTCCCCATGTCTTTCCCTAAAGAGACCTATGGCCATTTACATCAGTGACTAGACGCTGGGGAAAGGGAACTACTCAGATATTTCAACAACCCTTACAGATCTGAGTTGACAGTGATTCCTGGAGACGTAAAGTCTAAAGTTTTCCCTGTTGGAATGAAGATTCCCAGAGGTCAGGTAACAAATAGAGAGGGCCAGGCTATGGTGGCAAACTGTGGACCCAGTGGGTCCATGCTGGATGTTTTTCCAGACCTTGAGCATATAATTGGAATAGATATACTTGGTAGTTGGAGTAACTTCCATGTTAGATTCTTGGACCGTGAGTTAGAATTCTCAGAGTGACGATGGCCAATAAACCTCTTCTCAAGGGCCATAACTGCAAAACAAAAATATCACACCCAGGCAGGGCATAAGGCAGAGATTAGTGCCACTATTAAAAAATAGTTTGTACAGCCCTGGGTTGCTCCTGGTGCCCTAGAAATGATATCTCCAGAGTAAATGCAGGCATGGACATTTCCACTCACAGCCAGTTCTGACCCCGGTCCAGAGGACCACCTTCATGGTGGCCTCCAATATCTTGTAAGTAGATTTTGTTAAAAACAATAATAAACTCATCCTTGTAAATATGTCAAACAAAAGCCCTTACAGCAGGTAATTATTTGAATTTCCTGAATAGATATATATTTTTTTAAATGCAGAAGACTCTCAGAAGGTTCACAGAGACATTTAATTATATTATCCCAATGATTTAAATCTTTGTCCCAAAAATTTCATGAGAAAAAGATAAAATAGATTTTTTTTTACACCAGCTTAATTGACCTGAAATGATGATTAGAAAGGTCATATACTTCCATTTACTAAATGTTTTCTGTGAACAAGCTGACCTGTGAATTTCTGTCTCCTTAGATAAAGGCAAATTAAATGTTTTATTGAACTGAGTGAAAGATGACTTCATAATCAGGGATGAGAGATTCATAAAGGTTTTACCACACGTGGTTTGCCAACATGTGGTGTCTTTTCTCAGCTTGATTTTTCAGAGGCTTTAGATTTTATTGAGGCAAAACCAGACTTCACAAAATGGTTATCCGCATCTCGGAAAAAACCAGACCCCTGCAGCTAGTCATCTGGAAGTGGAAAGTTACATTATGATTCTCCACAGTTAAGTGGGAAAAAAGTATATTAATATAATTTCTAGTCTATATTACCCTGCTAAAAAGCCATCAAAAGTCAATAAAAAGGGATGAAATAGTACTAAAAATTGTTAAGAATTTTTAACATTATCAATACAATTTTTAGCATGTTACAATAACCAAATCCAAAAAAACTGAGGTCCTGCACTGTTGATCATTTTGGATGTGATAAACAAAAGCAAATTCTATATTCACCTAAGTCTCTTCTCCAGAAAAACAAGGCATATCGTCTGTACTTAGAACACCCATGGTTGGTAGCAGACAGTCATGAAACAGGCTGGGGTTAAACAAGGTACAGTCAACACTTCCTAGGACAGCTTTTATTTTATTATTTATTTAACAAGAGAAAAGGCAGAGTTTTATACATATGGGAGTTCATGAGGAAATATGATCCAAAGAGCCAGTTAGGATCAGAGGGTTACATACTATCTTAATGGGCTTCCCAGGTGGGGCTAGTGGTAAAGAACCCACCTGCCAAGGCAGGAGGCGTAAGAGATGCAGGTTGGATCCCTGAGTTGAGAAGATGCCCTGCATAAGGGAATAGCAACCCACTGCAGCACTTTTACCTGAGAATCCCATGGACAAAAGAGGCTATACCCTTAGACAGCTTTTTAAAAAGGAATGAGCTTACACTTTTCTAAATGGGCTAAACACTCGTAGGCTAGAGGATGATTCAAGTCACCTGCTGGTTCTGAGCCTCCACAGTGTCCCATTGCAGCCAGAGTCACCCTCAAGCAGTCAGGCGAGATGGCTGGGAAGTCCCAGCTGGGGGCTCCGGACTTAGAGGTGCAGGGGAGTGCAATACGGCTCTCTCACAGGACGCTGTCTTCTTGGGGCACAGGTACCTAACACACCCTACAGAACACCATGATAAGTATTGTAAGAAACCCAGACACTGTGAGCGCCCCAAGGAAGGCATGCCCAACCGAAGCACCCTCTTTAAGACCCTAGTGGGGCCAAACTGTCCACAACCGACCACCTGAAGCCTGTGATCTCTCAGTGCAGTAGTTCTCAAGATGCAGGGAGAGACTTCCCCGGACCCATTCAAGGAGTTGGTCAAGTCAGACTCTTCTCATCCCGATACTAGGATACAATCTGCCTTTCTCACTGTGTTCACACTGATGCTGATGGTGCAAAGGCAATGGGAATAGGACTGCTAGAGCCTCCACACCAATCCAGGCTGGAGGGTCATCTGTATCTTTGGGACGGTGTGTTTCACCACTGCACACTCTCAGTAAACAACCAGCTTCACTTGAGTGTCCCCAGTAAAGTAGCAAAAATGATTGATTGTAGTAAATCTTCACCCTTGAATACAGTCTTTTGAAATAGTCCATGGGATGATATGGGAAATGTACCTAAAGAACAACGGTTGTCTTGAGGAATATTCCAGTTGTTTGAGTTGTGAGCTGACCTAACCCCTTTTCATGGAAGACCATTTTTACTTGAAAGAAGGACTGTCAAACAAACTATAATTATGAGGCTTGAATATTTGGCAACTGCTCTCCCCGCCTCCCCCATCCCTTTTTTTGAAAATGAATAAAGGGAGTCTGCCTGTTATTACATTGAAAACTGGCAGTATTTGTTGCCAATGATAACATTTGAGCTTTCAAGCAAAGATTATAATTTTGGGAAACATATCTACACTACGAGCTTGGCAATTTCCCAGTGCTTAAAAGCTTTTCTAGAGGATTGGTTGGCTATAAAGGAATATGTCAATATTTGGAAGCTCTGCCTAACTCAGTGAGCCAGTACTTTCCAAATAAGCAATGACAGTGTTACAAAATCAAGCATGGGTAAAATATCCATCCTAAGTGCAAGACAGACCAATGGATTTTAATGTCACAGACTGAAAACTTCAATTATACAATTTCGGATTCCACAGTGTAACTAATCCTTTAAGAAGTGAAAGTGTTAGCCCCTCAATCATGTCCTGGCTTGCTGTGACCCTAGGGACTGTAGCCGCCAGGCTCCTCTGTCCATGGAATTCTCCAGGCAAGAATACTGGAGTGGGTAGCCATTCCCTTCTCCAGGGGATCTTTTGGACCCTCAGATGAAAGCTGGATCTCCTGCACTGCAGACAGATTCTTTACCATCTGATCCAACAGGGAAGCCCAGTCCTTTAAGAAAGTATCACTTACTGAGTTTTGGTGTTGTAAGAAAGAATATCCACAATTATCTAAAAAGATGGTTAAAATATCCTTCTTTTATCCAAATTCATATCTGTATGAAGATTGATCTTCTTCATAAGCTTTAGCCAAAACAATTTATCAAAACAGATTGAATTCGAGAAAAAACACGGAATCCAGCTGTCTTCCATTAAGCCAGATGTTAAAAAGATTAAAAAATGTAACACAACGCCAATCTTCATTAAGTATTTTGTTCATTTGTTCTTGAAAAGTTACTTTTCATAAACAATGCTATGTTTGCTAACATCTGATGGTTTTGTTATTAAGGTTTTTTGTTTTGGAAGTTATTTTTTCATAAAAATATGCTGTTTATATTATGAAGATTAGTTTATTGTTGCTATTTTAATGAATTAATACACATTTAAAAGTTATCACTTTTGATCTCTAAATGCGGTACATACTGATAGACAGCTACTCATGTAAACAAAAGCTCAGGAAAAATGTCCTCATTACCCTAGAAGTTAGTAGTGGGCCCCTTCTCAGGGCGCCTGTGGCTTGACACAGATCCATGATCTTGAGAAATCATTTTGTATGAGGTTTTTTACACATCTGTCTTTCCCTTTATTCTTCAGGCTCCTCCTCACCCTGTACTCATAAATCTAGGAGCTAGCATGGCCCCCAGCACACTGGTGATGCTCACTGAAGCAAAGGAAGAAAGGAGGGGTGGCATTTCATCTCATTCCCCTGCCCTGACCTAACAACTCTGAGGCAGAAGGAGGGATAGTGGCAGTTGGTGTAGGGTGGGGCACCCCTCGGAAGGAGGGGCACACTAGACAAGACATCAAGCACACACTAATTGCTCAGCACACACACAGACCTCTCCCTTCCTCCAACCACTTCTAGAAACATCTTCTGATATATACCAGAGATTTCCCACATAAATTTAAGCATGCAGTCCCTCCCCATAGGAAATACCCCATCCAGCTACTGTAGCCAGAGGCATGTCACTATGCCATCATCAAGGTTCCCTGAATGCAAGATCTCTGGGATGTTCCTGTCTTAGATATTCTGCTTCCCTGGAACCAGATAGTTAATTTTATCATCAGCCCAAACACATTTCAATTACAAGGATTGGGGGATGCAGAGAAGGGCAAGGGAGATAAGAACACTTGGTTTCAAATTATAATTCCCATTTTTAAAAGACAAAAATAATCATGTTGGGGAATGCCAGAATGACTTGCCTTTCAGCAGTTTTTAATTTTAAAAATGTAGATTAAGGCATTTCCTTTTTTCTGCAACCAGACTTGAGGCAACAGTATCTTTTATCCTCTTCCTGTCATCCATGCCATGTCTCGCTTGCCTTTGGCCAGCGTCTTGGCTGCTGCCTAGTTTAGCAGCAGCTATTTCCCAGTCCCTTTCTCTCTTTATAAACTAACATTTAGTTTTGTAATTTTCTTTGTAACCCAAGTATTCGCCAACTACCGAGGATCAATTCAGTTGATCCAATCTTATTTACCAAATGGATGGCAATTACATGGGAGTCCATTCAAATAACTATATCCAGGAAATGAACCTCAAAAATATTTTGTGTGTGGGTAGCAAGAGTTAAGGTCGCTAAGAGTCGGATACGACTGAGCAACTTGACTTTCCATTTTCACTTTCATGCATTGGAGAAGGGAATGACAACCCACTCCAGTGTTCTTGCCTGCAGAATCCCAGGGACGGGGGAGCCTGCTGGGCTGTAGTCGATGGGATCACACAGAGTCGGACACGACTAAAGTGACTTAGCAGCAGCAGCAGCAGCAAGAGTTAAATAATGGCTTACTGTTCTTTATTAGTAAATGGCCCTCCAGCTTCTGCATATGATAAGGAGAATCAAGAGCTGATTGAAGAAAGTTGCTCGGTGCACATAGAGACCCCTGACCTACCTGGGAGCACATGGCCACACGTGCAGCTTCCAAAACAATCCTCGTCCAAAGGGAGGGAAGTCTCAATAAGGAAGTGAAACAGATTATTCTTCTTTCAGTGAAGGATTTATTCAGCAATAACAATAATCAGTTAGCTCTATTGTTTGTCAAGCAGGAGAGATTCTGACAAGCCTACTTATCTCAACCTAACAAAGCAAAAATGCCACGAGGACAAACCAGTGGAAGGGAACGTATCTTTAAACTCATTTTAAAACAACAAAACGTGACTTCAAGAACAACAGGTTTGGAACACGAGGACAGCTTCGCCTTCTCTGTCCACTCTAAAAATTTTATTCTGAGCAGCCAGCCCCAAAGGCACATGTAAGGACAACTGTGACACACTTTTTTTGAAAGAGAAAACACTCCAGCTCGGCATTGGGTAGACTCTAGGAAGGAGAAAACTGAGTTGGGGAAGCAGCCTTTACTGTGAGACATGGTAAGGTACAGAATGATTTTGGACTTCCCTGGTGGCACAGTAAATAGAATCTGTCTGCCAATGCAGGGAACACAGGTTCATACCTGGTCCAGGAAGATTTCACATGATGCAAAGCAACTAAGCCGGTGTGCCACAGCTTCTGAGCCCGCACTCTAGAGCCCATGAGCTACAGCTCTTGAAGCCTGAACACCCTCGAGCTGCACACCGCAACTACCAAGCTGGGGTGCTGCAACTACTGACCCATGTGCCTAGAGCCTGTCCTCCCCACAGGAGAAGCCACTGCAATGAGAAGCCCTCACAGGGCAATGAAGAGTAGCCTCTCACTTGCTGCAACAACTACAAAAAGCCCTTGCAAAGCAATGAATATCCAGTATAACAATAACAACAGCAACAACAAAGAATGTTTTTCCAACTCTCCACCTGCAGAACTAAAGCTGGCATCTCATTTTCAAGTGGCAATTAATTTATTCACATGTAAGAAAGAACAAAGTGTATTTGAATTCAGAGAGGAGTCACTTTTCTATGGAGAAATGAATTTCATGTAATTTCATCTGTATTCAGATAATCTAAAGTTAAACTCTTCTGAGGACAGATTACAGTCATATAAATTCTGCTTCAGGATCAAGGAAGGATGTTTCATGCCAAGACCATTTACGCCATGTGATAACAGCCTTGCCAACAGCATGGTAGCAGCATGCAGGCTGGAAAGGTCCAACCAAGCCAAAGCATCTCTAGGTTTGACAAAATGAAACATAGTTTCCTCTATGGCCTGTCTAGATTTATACAAAGAGGCTTTAAGAAATCACTGTTCTGCGGCTTCCCTAATGGTTCAGTGGTAAAGAATTGGCCTGCCAATGTTGCAGACGTGAGTTCTATCCCTGGCCTGGGAAGATCCCATATGCCATGGGACAGCTAACCCCCTTTGCCACATCTACTGAGCCTGTGCTCTAGAGCCCTGGAGCTGCAGCTACTGAAGCCGAACACTCTAGAGTCTGTGCTCTGCAACAAGAGACGCCACAGTGATGAGAAGCCTGTGCACCGCAACTGGAGAGTGGTCTCCACTCACCACGACTAGAGAAAAGCCCAGGCAGCAAGGAAGACCCAGCACAGCCAAATAAATTTCAAAAAGAAAGAAAGCATGTTCTCCCACCATTACATGCATACCCCTAGTTCAGTCGCTCAGTCGTGCCTGACTCTTTGCTATCCCACGGACTGCAGCACGCCAGGCCTCCCTTGTCCATCACCAACTCCTGGAGTCTGCTCAAACTCATATCCATTGAGTCAGTGATGCGATCCAACCATCTCATTCTCTGTCATCCCCTTCTCCTCCTGCCTTCAATCTTTCCCAGCCTTAGGATCTTTTCCAGTGAGTTAGTTCTTTGCATCAGGTGGCCAAACTATTAGAGTTTCAGCTTCAGCATCAGTCTTCCAATGAATATTCAGGATTGATTGCCTTTACAATGGACTGATTTGATCTCCTTGAAGTCCAAGAAGACTCTTTTTTGGGGGACCCAACCCAACACATTTTATTCTCACACCAAAAAGAGGAAAACTATTCTTTTTTTTTTTTTTAATTAAGTTGGTTCTCATACAAATAGCTATTTTAAATGTACAAATTAGGTTCAAGAGATAAAATCTAGCTCTGGGTCTGGCGGTGAGGGAAGAGGAGATGGGGTGTCTTGGCGAAAGTTCCCGGAGTGCCAGTCGGTGGGGGCGCCAGAGAAGACCCTCCTCTCCCTGCCCCCCGCCAAAGGAGGTGGGGCAGCGGGACCCGCTCCAGGTCTCCAGCTCTAGCCCGGCTCCGGCCACAGAGCTCACTCCAAGTCTCGCTCCCAGATGACCCAAGAGTCTTCTCCAACACCACAGTTCAAAAGCATAAATTCTCAGTGCTCAGCTTTCTTTATAGTCCAGCTCGCACATCCATACAATACCACTGGAAAAACTGAAGCTTTGACTAGACAGAGCTATGTTGGTAAAGTAATGTCTCTGCTTTTTAATATGCTAGCTACGTTGGTCATAGCTTTTCTTCCAAGGAGCAAGTGTTTTTTAATTTCATGGCTACAGTCACCATCTGCACTGCTTTTGGAGTCTCCAAAAATAAAGTCTATCATTGTTTCCATTGTTTCCCCATCTATTTGCCATGAAGTGATGGGACCAGATGCCATGATCTTAATTTTTTGAATGTTGAGTTTTAAGCCAGCTTTTTCACTCTCCTCTTTCATTTTCATCAAGAGGCTCTTTATTTCCTCTTCACTTTCTTCCATAACAGTGGTGTCATCTGTGTATCTGAGGTTATTGATATTCCTCCTGGCAATCTTGATTCCAGCTTGCATTTCATCCAGCCTGGCATTTCACATGATGTACTCTGCATATAAGTTAAATAAGCCTGGTGACAATCTACAGCCCTGACGTATTCCTTTGCCAGTTTGAAACCAGTCCATTGTTCCATGTCCGTTTCTAACTGTTGCTTCTTGACGTGCATACAGACTTCTCATGAGGCAGGTAAGGTGGTCTGGTATTCCCATCTCTATGACTTTTCCATAAGCCTGGTGACAATCTACAGCCCTGACGTATTCCTTTGCCAGTTTGAAACCAGTCCATTGTTCCATGTCCGTTTCTAACTGTTGCTTCTTGACGTGCATACAGACTTCTCATGAGGCAGGTAAGGTGGTCTGGTATTCCCATCTCTATGACTTTTCCACAGTTTGTTGTGATCCATATAGTCAAAGGCTTTGGCATAGTCAATAAAACAGAAATAGACTTTTTTCTGGAATTCTCTTGCTTTTCCTATAATACAGAGGATGTTGGCAATTTGATCTCTGGTTCCTCTGCCTTTTCTAAAACCAGCTTGAACATCTGGATGCTCACGGTTCAAGTACTGTTGAAGCCTGGCTTGGAGATTTTTGAGCATTACTGTGCTAGCATGTGAGATGAGTGCAATTGTGCAGTAGTTTGAGCATTCTTTGGCATTGCCCTTCTTTGGGACTCGAATGAAAACTGACCTTTTCCAGTCCTGTGGCCACTGCTGAGTTTTCTAAATTTGCTGGCATATTGAGTGCAGCACTTTCACAGCATCATCTTTTAGGACTTGAAATAGCTCAACTGGAATTTCATCACCTCCACTAGCTTTGCTAGTAGGGATGCTTCCTAAGGCCAACTTGACTTTGCATTCCAGAATATCTGGCTCTAGGTGAGTGATCACACCACGTGGTTATGTGGGTCATAAAGATCTTTATTGTATAGTTCTCCTGGCCACCTCTTCTTAATATCTTCTTCTTCTGTTAGGTCTATACCATTTCTGTCCTTTATTGTGCCCATCTTTGCATGAAATGTTCCCTTGGTACACCCTTCAGAGGGTCACAAACAATGAAAGTGAATGTCACTCAATCGTGTCAGACTCTTTGTGACACCATGAACTATACAGTCCGCTAAAATCTCCAGGCCAGAATACTAGAGTGAGTAGCCTTTCCCTTCTCCAGGGAATCTTCCCAACCCAGGGACTGAACCCAGGTCTCCTGCATTGCAGGTGGATTCTTTGCCAGCTGAGCCATAAGGGAAGCTCCTTGTGGAGGAGGGTCACACTGTATATTAATGTGAACATCTCATTTGGCTCTTAGGTGTGATAACAAAATTTTATTTCATAGGATCTTAATATTACTTGCTGATAATTTATCATCTACTGTGTTTCAAGGTTCATTCAGATCGCTTCTGTTAAAGGATTGAACTATTCAATATCTGGCTGAAGTAGAAAGGCTTCTCCTTTCTCAGTGATAAGGGCATGGTGAGGGGATTCATGGTCCTGGTTTGAGATGATGCTCAGGCACCAGGTTGTAAAGTGCTGGTGATTACACAATATTGGTGATCTTCTAAACTGAAATTTAGTGAATGTTTACTATGTGATAGACCATGCTTTATAGGTATTAGGCTATTTCTTTCGACAACTCCTAGATCAGATGAGAAAATTGAGGCTTAGAGACACAGTCATTGTTCAAAGCCCTGCAGCAGCTTGTAAGTGATGGGGGCCACAGCTCATGCTTTTAACTTTTAACCATTAGATATTTCTCCTCTTTGGGTCTGAAAATTGGAGCAGCCTCTCTACTTTCTATTGCATGTTAGCTTTTTAGTGCTTTCATGTATACATTCTTTCCACTTATATGTTCCTTGAGGTCATTAACTTCTTCCTAGAGGTTAAGTATTATATTTACTTTGCTATCAATTTATAAGGGCTTCCCTGGTGGCTCAGCAGTAAAGAATCCACAAGCCAGTGCAGGAGATGTGGGTTTGATCCCTGGGTGGGGAAGATCCCTGGAGAAGGAAATGGCAACCTACTCCCAGTATTCCTTCCTGGGAAATCCCATGGACAGAGGAGCCTGGCAGGCTGCAGTCCATGGGGTCACAAAAGAATCAAAGACAACTTAGTGGCTAATCAACAAAATTAGTTTGTAAGGGCTTCCATGTACAGCTAAAGATGAAACAATCTGAATTAATGCCAAAGTTAATAGTTCAGATACCATCTTATGTCAAAACCATGTTATCTATAAGGACACAGACAGCTGCCTTAAGGGGAGAACACCATGGGGTTTGCAGAAAAGCATCATCATTGCCACCACCACCACCACCCACCACTGTTGTGTCAACAGCAACTATCCATTCACTGAGCGTTTATGTGCCAGGAACCACAGCCACCTGTTTTATACACGCTACCTCAAAACTTCACATTACACTAACACTTCACAGTACACTAACACTTCAATTACACTTCACATTACACTTGAAAGTGAAGTCGCTCTGTCATGTCCATCTCTTTGTGACCCCATGGACTGTAGCCTACCAGGCTCCTCAGCCCATGGAATTTTCCAGGCAAGAGTACTACAGCAGAATCATTATCCTTACTTTACAGCTAAAAAAAAGGTTATGAAAGAAGACTTGGGTTCCAGATCTTCATGAAGCCTCCATTCTTTTCATAAGGAGATGGACCCTGGAGAAGCCATGTTAAAAATAAATTTTAAAAAGGGAGACCCATGTTTGGTCTGTAACCTGACATCTCCTTGGCAACTTGTGAGTATTCTTGGATTTAGGGAGACAGAGTGAGATCCCACACCATAGCAGCTATTGCTACAGATATTGCAGTAGCTATTAGTTGTAGATATCTGACCAGGCCACCCAAGGTGGCTATTCTCTTGCTCTATGTACATCTCCTGCTTGACCAGCACCTACTTCACCTACATTCTATTCACATGACTGACCTTCCTACATACAGGGTTGGCCAAAAAGTTTGTTCAGATATGCTGTGGAAAAAACTGAGGAACTTTCTGACCAACCCAAATCTTAACCCTGACCCCACCTCAGCTGGTGACTGTTTTAATTGAAAAATTAGAACATTTCCACCTGATAGCTTCTCAAAGGGGTGGTGAGG
This sequence comes from Madoqua kirkii, assembly GCA_006408675.1. Classification (NCBI taxonomy): domain Eukaryota; kingdom Metazoa; phylum Chordata; class Mammalia; order Artiodactyla; family Bovidae; genus Madoqua; species Madoqua kirkii. The sequence continues at coordinate 14,793 of SJYC01071955.1, forward strand.
GGCCTGCCCCCCTGTTAGTTTCCTTGGTAACCCATGAGCCCACCTGACATCGATTCCCCCTGTAATAGGTAACCTCCTCCCTCCAGCTGAAGGAAGAGCCTGCCGCCATGTCTGCCCTGCCTGCCATCTGCTGCGCGCAGCAGGGTGTCACTCCAGGACCTTGCTTCAGACGTGTAACTTTCCCATCCACGAAACCATTGATGTCCCCACTGCTGACTTCAGGCTCTTTCTTCCATCTCAAAGCTGCCGTGTGCCACCCAGGGGACGGAGAAAACTTCTGTGAGCACTGAGATGCTGGGAAATAAGGATGGGGGATGGAAAGCTGCAGAGGTGTCCACCAGTGTTTGGGGCCTAAAAGTTCCAGGCGAACCCTGGAGTGGCCGTCTGCTAGTATGTGGGGCCCTGGTGTGGTTGTCCTTGATGAGTGGGGGTGCCAAGAGAGTATGGAGAGCTCATAGACACCCCTAAGGCTGTCGTGGAGATATTGGCTGCCGTTATGTTACTGAATTAAGCCGTAGGGACCCTGCTCAGGCTCTGACCTGGCCGAGGCTCTTTGCCTTGGCAAGGAGAATGTTTTTTTCCATTCAAGTTTGAGTAGGTGAATAACAAAACTGAAGGTGAGATGGACACAGCACAGGCTTTATTCAGTGGCCAAAGAATAGAGAAGCGGGAGCTAAGTTCACCTGGAGAAAGGGATTTAATTTTAAAGACTAAAGACAGAGGAGGAGCGAGGTCAATGACCGGGCATGTATATGTGCTCAGTCGCTAAGTCCTGTCCAACTCTTTGCGACCTCGTGGACGGTGGCCCGGCAGGCTCCTCTGTCCATGGGATTTCCCACATAAGAGTACTGGAGTGGGTAGCCATTTCCTTCTCCAAAGGATCTTCCCCATCCAGGGATCAAACCTGCCTCTCCTGCTTGGCAGGCGAGTTCTTAACTGCTATGCCACCTAGGAAGCCACCTGCCAAGCAGATGGGGAGGCACACACATTAGTCTACCAGAGAAGGGGCAAGGCTTTCTCTGAGGCAGGGGGGATCCACCCCCTTTTTATCCTATTTTGGTCTTTAATGTCTAATCATGGCCTTCGGTAGGTGTGTCGTTTAATACATGAATGTAGTAAAATCAAGGTATAATGAGACTTGGAGTCTGTTATAAGTTAGATTCATCGCCATGTTGGTCCCAGCTGGTTCCATCAGGGTTGGGTTTGTTTGTTTGTTTGTTTGTAACTTCCTTCTCTCTGGGCCCTTTAAGATTTATGTTCACTCCTGCTAAAGGTGGGGTGAGTGGTTGGCAGGTTTTCAGCAAAGGCCTGGAGCAGCTCTGGCACCAAAGTCTCCCTGTTGTACCTCCTCATTCTTGGGGGGCGGTAAGGGTGAAGGTCTGACTTCTGAAGCTGCTTTCTGTTGAACATCAGTGTGGTTTTTCCCTGAATAAGAGAGCAGCAGAACTGTTTCCTGACTGGCCTAAAGTAAGTCTGATTGTCACCCTGCTGCAGTCCTAGTTGCTGGTGCCCTTGTGTTAGTATGATCTGAAGTCTGATGGCTTCAAGCTATTTGCTAATGAAATTGCAAGGCTGTTAAAGAGGAAAGGCCCCCAAATAAGCAGGATAATAGCAATTAGTGTGACTAGAAGTGGAAGAAGCCAAGTTAAGATGGAGAGGCTCTGTTTGACCATATTGCAGATGGAGCTTGGATCTGGACCTTGTGTGTTATATCTATGTAACCATTGAGCTTGCTTGTATATCTTATTTATTTGAATATCATACATGCATAGTTGCTTTACATTGTGTTGGTTTCTGCTCTACACCAAAGTGAATCAGCCACATGTATACACATATCCTCTTCCTTGGATTTCCTTCCCATTTAGGTCACAACAGAGCATTGAGTAGAATTCCCTGTGTATACAGTCAGTTATCATTTGTTATCTACTTTATACATAGTAGTGTATATAGGCCAATCCCAATCTCTCAACCTATCCCCCCCTTCTTTCCTTAGTCTCCAGATATTTGTTCTTTACATCTGTGTCTTACTGCTTTGCAAATAAGTTCATCTAGGCCATTTTTCTAGATTCCACATATATGCATTAATATTCAATATTTTTTTCTCTTTCTGATTTATTTCACTCTGTATAACAGTTTCTAGGTCCATCCACATCTCTGCAAATGACATAATTTTGTTCCTTTGTGACTGAACAATATTCCTTTATATCCTTTGTAGTTATATATCTCATCTTTTTCCATTCCTCTGTTGATGGACATTTAGGTTGCTTCTGTGCCCTGGCTATTGTAAATAGTGCTTCAGTGAACACTGGAGTGCATGTATCTTTTTGAATTATGGTTTTCTCTGCATATATGCTCAGGAGTGGGATTGCTGGGTTGCATGATAATTCTATCTTTAGTTTTCTAAGGAACCTCTATACTCTTTACCATTTTCCATTGTAACTGCACAGTTTACATTTCTACCAACAGTGTGTGAGGGTTCCCTTTTCTCCATACCCTCTCCAGCATTTGTTTGTAGAATTTTTGATGATGGCCATCCTGACCAGCGTGAAGTGATATGTCATTGTAGTTTTAATAATTCCATTTATGTATGGTTGCTCTGGGTCTTCACTACTGCTCAGGCTTTTCTCTAGTGGTGGAGAGTGGGGGCTGTTCTTCATTGCAGTGTGTGGACTTCTCATTGCAATGGCTTCTCGTTGCACAGGCTCTAGGCACTCAGGCTTCAGTAACTGCAGAATGTGGGCTGAGTAATTGCAGTCTGCAGCTCTAGGGTGTGCAGGCTTCAGTAGTTGCAGCTCTAGAAATGGACAAAGAAGTTGTGCATCAGCTTAGCTGCTCCACAGCATCCTCTCCAAAACAGGCATTGAACCCAACTCTCCTGCATTGGCTGGTGGAGTCTTTATCACCGAGCCATCAGAGAAGTCCCTCATTGTAGTTTTGACTTGATTTCTCTAATAATTAGTGATATTGAACATCTTTTCATGTGTTTGTTTGCCACCTGTATGTCTTCTTTTGAGAAATTTCTATTTAGGTCTTCTGCCCATCTTTTGGGTTGTTTGGTTTTTTGATATTGAGTTTCCTGAGCTGTTTGTATATTTGGAGATTAATCCCTTGTCAGTTGCTTCATTTGCAAGTAGTTTCTCCCATTCTGAGCGTTGTCTTTCCATCTTATGATTTCCTTTTGTGGAAAAGTTGTTTATTTATTTATTTTGATTGCACTGGGTCTTCACTGCTGTGCATGGGGTTTCTCTAGTTACAGTTATGTTAGTTGCTCAGTTATGTCTGACTTTTTGTGACCCCATGGACTGTAGCCCACCCGGCTCTTCTATCCATGGAATTTTTCAGGCAAGAATACTGGAGTGGGTTGTCATTCTCTTCTCCAGGGGAATCTTCCAACCCAGATATTGAACCCAGGTCTCCTGCATTGCAGGCATATTCTTTACCAACTGAGCTACCAAAGAAGCCCAGAAATTCCAATACAAAGAAGTTCTTGGCCCTACAACAAAAGTTTGACAAATGAATGTGTACTTCTACGTTACGTTAAAATGAAATCTCTATTCAGTTCAGTTCAGTCACTCAGTCATGTCTGACTCTTTGTGACCCCATGAATCGCAGCATGCCAGGCCTCCCTGTCTATCACCAACTCCCAGAGTTCACTCAAACTCACGTCCATCGAGTCAGTGATGCCATCCAGCCATCTCATCCTCAGTCATCCCCTTCTCCTCCTGCCCCCAATCCCTCCCAGCATCTGAGTCTTTTCCAATGAGTCAATTCTTCACATGAGGTGACCAAAGTACTGGAGTTTCAGCTTAAGCATCATTCCTTCCAAAGAACACCCAGGACTGATCTCCTTTAGAATGGACTGGTTACATCTCCTTGCAGTCCAAGGGACTCTCAAGAGTCTTCTTCAACACCAGTTCAAAAGCATCAATTATTCTGCACTCAGCTTTCTTCACAGTCCAACTCTCACATCCATGGATGACTACTGGAAAAACCATAGCCTTGACTAGACGGACCTTTGTTGGCAAAGTAATGTCTTTGCTTTTGAATATGCTATCTAGGTTGGTCATAACTTTCCTTCCAAGGAGTCAGCATCTTTTAATTTCATGGCTGCAATCACCATCTGCAGTGATTTTGGAGCCCCCCAAAAATAAAGTCTGACACTGTTTCCACTCTTTCCCCATCTATTTCCCATGAAGTGATGGGACCAGATGCCATGATCTTCGTTTTCTGAATGTTGAGCTTTAAGCCAACTTTTCCACTCTCCTTTCACTTTCATCAAGAAGCTTTTTAGTTCCTCTTCACTTTCTGCCATAAAGGTGGTGTTACATATATGTATGTATGTATGTATGTATTTGAGTCCCACTTAATGGGCTTTTTACCTAATTGAACAACTGTTCATCCAAACAGTAAGCAGGGTCTGCTCCTTGTTGTAGGCACAGGCTTCTCATTGCCATGGCTTCTCTTGTGCCGCACAGGCTCTAGGGCATGCAGGCTTCAGTAGCTGCAGCACACAAGGCTCAGTAGTTGTGATGCATGGGCTTTATTTGCTCTGTAGCATGTGGAATCTTTCCAGACCACGGGTTGAATCCATGTCCCTTGCATTGGCAGGCAGATTCTTATCCTCTCTACCACCAAGCACACCTGCTATACAAAAGCTTTTTAAGTTTCATTAGGCCCCACTTGTTTATTTTTGTTTTTATTTTCATTACTCTAGGAAGTGGGTCAAAAAAGATATTTCTATGTCAGAGTGTTCTGCCTACATTTTCCTCTAAGAGCTTTATAGTGTCTGGCCTTACATTTAGTCTTTAATCTATTTTGAGTTTATTCTTATGTATGGTGTTAAGAGGTTTTCTATTTTCATTAACATGTAGCTGTCTAGTTTTCCCAGCACCATTATGGAAGAGACTGTCTTTTCTCCATTGTATAGTCTTGCTTTCTTTGTCAAAGATTAGGTGACCACAGATGTGTAGGTTTATCTCTTGACTTTCTATCCTGTTCCTTCAATCTATATTTTTTTGTGTGCCAGCACCATTCTGTTTTGATTATTGTGGTTTTGTAGTATAGTCTGAAATCAGGGAGATTGATTCCTTCTGCTCCATTTTTCTTTCTCCAGATTGTTTTTGGCAATTCAGTATTGCTTTGGAAATTCAAGGTCTTTTGTGTTTTCATAAAAATTGTAAAAATTTTTTTTCATTCTAATCTGTGAAAAATGACATTGGTAATTTAATAGGGATTGCATTGATTCTGTAGATTGCTTATAGTCATTTTTACAATATTGATTCTTCCTAACCAGGAACATGGAATATCTCTCCATCTGTTTATGTCATCTTTGATTTCTTTCATTAGTGTCTTATAATTTTCAGTGTACAGTTCTTTTGTCTCCTTAGGTAAGTTTATTCCTAGATATTTAATTCTTTTTGTTGCAATGGTGAATGGGATTGATTCTTTAATTTCTCTTTTTGAATTCTCATTGTTAATATATAGAAATGCAAATGATTTCTGTATATTGATTTTGTATCCTGCAACTTTGCTAAATTCACTGATTAGCTCTAGCAATTTTCTGATACTCTCTTTAGGGTTTTCTACGTACAGTATCATGTCATCTGCAAACAGTGAAAGCTTTACTTCTTCTCCAATCTGGATTCCTTTTATTTCTTTTTCTTCTCTAATTGCTGTAACTAGGACTTCCAGAACTATGTTGAATAATAGTGGTGAAAGTGAACACCCTTGTCTTGTTCCTGATTGTACATGGAATGCTTTCAGTTTTTCACCAGTGGTAGTGTTTGCTGTGGAGAAGGCAATGGCACCCCACTCTGGTATTCTTGCCTGGGAAATTTCATGGACGGAGGAGCCTGGTAGGCTGCAGTCCATGGGTCGTGAAGAGTTGGACATGACTGAGTGACTTCACTTTTATTTTTCACTTTCATGCACTGGAGAAGGAAATGGCAAACCACTCCAGTATTGTTGCCTGGAGAACCCCAGGGATGGGGGAGCTTGGTGGGGCTGCCATCTATGGGATTTCACAGAGTTGGACATGACTGATGCAATGTAGCAGCAGCAGCAGTGTTTGCTCTAGGCTTATCATATATGGCCTTTAGTATGTCGAGGCAGGTTCCTTCTATGCCCATTTTTTGGAAGAGTTTTAATCATAAATGGATGCTAAATTTTGTTACAGGCTTTTTCTGCACCTATTGAGATGATCATATGGTTTTTATCTTCCAATTTGTTAATATGGTGTACCACATTGGTAGATTTGTGTATATTGAAGAATCCTTGCATTCCTGGAATAAACCCAGCTTGATCATGATGTATGAGCTTTTTGATGCGTTGCTGAATTCTGTTTGCTAAAATTTTGTTGAGGATTTTTACATCTATGTTCATTAGTGATATTGGCCTTTATTTTTCTGTGTGTGTGTGTGTGTGTGTGTTATCTTTGTCGGGTTTTGGTATTGGGGTGATGGTGGCCTTGTAGAGAGTTTGGAAGTGTTCCTTCCTCTGCAGTTTTTTGAAACAGTTTTAGAAGGATAGGCATTAACTCTTCTCTAAATGTTTGATAGAATTCTCCTGTGAAGTCATCTGGTCCTGGGCTTTTGTTTTTTGGGAGATTTTTTATCACAGCTTCAATTTCATTGCTTGTAACTGGGTTGTTCATAATTTCTATTTCTTCTTGGCTCAGTCTTGGAAGATTGAACTTTTCTAAGAATCTGTCCATTTCTTCCAGGTTATCCATTTTATTGCCATATAGTTGTTCATAATAGTCTCTTACAATCCTTTGTATTTCTGCATTGCCTGTTGTAACTTCTCCCTTTTCATTTCTAATTTTGTTGATTTGATTTTTCTTTCTTTCTTTCTTTCTTTTTTAATGAGTCTGGCTGAAGGCTTGTCAATTTTATCTTCTCAAAGAACCAACCTTTAGTTTTATTAATTTTTACTATTGTTTCTTTCATTTCTTTTTCATTTATTTCTGCTTGGTGTTTTATGATTTTTTTCCTTCCACTAGTTTTTTTTGTTTGATTGATTTTCTTTTTCCAGTTGTTTTAGGTGTAAAGTGAGGTTACCTATTTGATGTTTTTCCTTGTTTCCTGAGGTAGGATTGTATTGCTATAAATTTCTGTCTTAGAATTGCTTTTGCTGCATCCCATAGGTTTTGGGTTGTCACGTTTGTTTCTAGAAATTTTTTTATTTCCCTTTTGATTTCTTCAGTAACCTGTTGTTTATTTAGAAATGTGTTGTTTAATCTCCATGTGTTTGTGTTTCTTATATTTTTTTTCTTGTAATTGATATCTAGTTTCAAAGCATTGTTGTCAGAGAAGATGCTTGATATTATTGCAATTTTCCTAAATTTATTGAGGTTTGATTTGTGACCCAAGATGTGGTCTACCCTGGAAAATGTTCCATGTGCACTTGAGAAGAAAGTGTATTCTTCTGCATTTGGGTGGGATGTCCTGAAGATATCAATGAGATCCATCTCATCTAATGTATCATTTAAGACTTGTGTTTTCATCTGCAAACAGTGAGAGCTTTGCTTCTTCTTTTCCAATCTGGATTTCTTTTATTTGTTTTTCTTCTCTGATTGCTGTAGCTAGACTTTCAGAACTATATTGAATAATAGTGGTGAACATGGACACCCTTGTCTTGTTCCTGGTCTTAGGGGGAATGCTTTCAGTTTTTCACCATTGAGAATAATGTTTGCTGTAATCTTATATGGCCTCTGCTATGTTGAGGTAGGTTCCTTCTATGCCCATTTTTTGAAGCGTTTTAATCATAAATGAGTGCTGAATTTTGTCAAAAGCTTTTTCTGCATCTACTGAGATGACCATATGTTTTATATCTTTCTATTTGTTAACAAGATGTATCACATTGATTAATTTGCATATTTTAAAAATTAATTTATTTATTTTAATTGGAGGCTAATTACTTTACAATATTGTAGTGGTTTTTTCCATCCATTGACATAAGTGTACATGTGTATACACTCATCAGCCATGAGTGTACATGTGTCCCTCATCGTGAAACCCCCTCTTACCTCCCTCCCCACCCCATCCCTCAGGGTCATCCCAGTGCACCGGCCCTGAGCACCCAGTCTCATGTGTCAAATCTGGACTGGTGATCTATTTCACATATGATTTGCATATTTTGAAGAATCCTTGCATTCCTGGAATAAACCCAGGTTGATCATGGTGTATGAGCTTTCTGATGTGTTGCTGAATTCTGTTTGCTAAAATTTTGTTGAGGATTTTTGCATATATGTTCATCAGTGATATTGGCCTGTAGTTTTCTTTTTTGTGTTGTCTTTGTCTGGTTTTGGTATCAGGGTGTTGGTGGCCTCGTAAAATGAGTTTGGAAGTGTTCCTTCCTCTGTAATTTTTTGAAAGAGCTTTAAAAGAATAGGCATTAGCTCTTCTCTAAATGTTTGATAGAATTTTCCTGTGAAGACATCTCACCCTGGGCTTTTGCTTTTAGGGAGATTTTGACCACAGCTTCAATTTCAATGCTTTTAATGGGGTTGTTCATAATTTCTTTTTCTTCTTGCTTCAGTCTTGGAAGATTGAAATTTTCTAAGAATTTGTCCATTTCTTAGAGGTTATCCATTTTATTGCCATATAGTTGTTCATAATAGTCTCTTGCAATCCTTTGTATTCTGCATTGTCTGTTGTAACTGCTCCTTTTCCATTTCTAATTTTGTTGATTTGATTCTTCTCCCTCTCTCTCTCTCTCTCTTTTTTTTTTTTTTTGATGTGTCTGGCTAAGGGTTTGTCAATTTTGTTTATCTTCTCAAAGAATCAGCTTTTAGTTTTATTAATCTTTACTATTGTTTCTTTCATTTCTTATTTATTTCTGCTCAGATCTTTATGATTTCTTTCCTTCTACTAATTTTGGGGTTTTTTTGGTTCTTCTTTTTCCAGATGTTTTAGGTGTAAAGTTAGGTTGTCTATTCAATGTTTTTATTGTTTCTTGAGGCAGGATTGTATTTCTATAAACTTCCCTCTTAGAACTGCTTTTGCTGCATCTTGTAGATTTTGAGTTGTCATGTTTTCATTGTTTCTAAATATTTGATTTCCCTTTTTATTTCTTCACTAATCTGTTGGTTATTTAGTAATGTGTTGCTTAATCTCCATGTCTTTGTGTTTCTTATAGTTTTTTTTCTTGTAATTGATATCTAGTCACATAGTGTATGGTTGGAGAAGATGCTTGATACTATTTCAATTTTCTTAAATTTACTGAGGTTTGATATGTGACCCAAAATGTTGTCTATCCTGGAGAATGTTCCATGTGCACTTGAGAAGAAGGTGTATTCTTCTGCATTTGGATGGAATGTCCGCTCGGATATCAATGAGATCCATCTTATCTAATGTATCATTAAAACTTGTCCTTCCTTATTAATTTTA
>SJYC01071956.1:0-10568 GCA_006408675.1 Madoqua kirkii
GAAGGGGACGACCGAGGATGAGATGGCTGGATGGCATCACTGACTTGAAGGACTTCAGTCTGAGTGAACTCCGGGAGTTGGTGGTGGACAGGAAAGCCTGGCGTGCTGTGATTCATGGGGTTGCAAAGAGTTGGACACGACTAAACGAATGAACTGAACTGAATGCAACCTGACATGCACACCCAATGGAGACAATATTTAAAGACTGGAGAGTGAACAGTACTTAGGCCCCTTGGAACTGGAGCCTCTAGAAGAGTCAGCATATAGAATGAGAAGAGGGAAATCAGGAGGAAGATGAGAGAGAGGCCAGGTTTGCAGAGCCAAATTATAAAGGAAGTTGAGGAAGAAAGTAACTAATGAAGTGGGAATCCCTTCCCTTCCTCCTACTCTGTTCTGACCAGGCAGAGTGCTTCCCTTGAACCATAGGCTATACCTTGCTTTTGCCTTGTTCCTGTCAATTTGGTGTCACCTCATTTCTCTTCTTCAGCACAACCCAGACACCATCTCTCTCTCTCTCTCTTTTTTTTTAGCCTCATCTAAAATATTAGCCTCATCTTTTAGGCCTCATTTGAAATATTAGTTCCTCAGAATGACCTCCCCAACTCCTCCATATAATATAAGTTGCTCTGAACATAGGTTCATTAAACCTCGTAGTTCTCTGTAGTCACACTTAACCTAATTCTAACTGGAAAATGTGTATAGAAATATATATCTATATACTTATATATGAATATTTGTGTGTATTATGTATATATTTCATAATACCTCTTTCCTCCAATAGATTACGAGCTTTATAAATTCAGCAACCAGATTATCTTGCTCACTTTTCTTTTCTCACCACTTGGCACATGAAACATATTTATTTCATGAATATGAATAAATAAGTAAATGAATAAAAAACAAATTAAACTCCTCTGGACTGCTTAAAGCAATCATAGGCAATGATATTTCCAACTTGTCCCCAGGCAAACTAAAGGTACATCCTTTAAAATTCCATAGAGGTTAGGGAATAATTAATCCACCTTTTCAATTAAAAAAGAAAGGTGCTTTTGCTTAAAGGAGTCATTATGCAAATGTGTCACATCAATATGCTAGTAATAGCAAATACCACGTGATAATTAAATTGACTCTTGCATCTCATCGATTAAAGCTAGCATTGCCTTCACACATCGTTGAGCCCCCATATCATAAACAGCAATTATGATATTAATCATAGAGATACTCACTTGGTATAAGTTGTTTTAGTGGCAAGGTTTTCTCTCTTTCTTTCTTCTCTTTTGTCCATCTCACCTTATTACACCCCTAGTGAGAATTATACTTTATATGATCTAGAGATTAAACACTCCATACAATCATTTTCATAAAGTCTGCTAACTGGGAATTTTCCCTGGTTTTATTTCAGTAATTTACTTGCATAGCACTGACTTGCACTGTAAACCAGCCAGAACAGCTCTTCTGAAACTAAATGAAATTTTTATAGAATATTCTCATTGCACATAGTAATATGATTACTTCGTTAATTGAAATGATTTTGTATTTGCCAGGGAAAGACAAGCAATGGTAACAAACAAAGAAAACCAAAGCAAATTTGGACCTTGACAGCTTGACTTCAGATGGTATTACATTTGAAAGCAAGCTGCACTCATCTAGAGCAGTGGCTAATTCCATTAAACACTATTTTGGTGGCATCACAACTAGGAACACACAAAAACGTGTGTTATTGTTGCAAAGAAAGTTGGGCATCATTGCATCTGAACATGAATTTTACCTGATAAAAATAAAAATTTTCCAGCTGCCATGGGTAACAGATAAATTCTATAGTATAAATGCTTTAAAATGACTTGTAAATAAAACTGTTTTTACAAAATCATTTGGTAAATGAACGATGAAGGAAATCCTAATGTGGCGTGAGCAGGTGGAAGCAGTTTTGTGCGGTTGCCCTTATTGTTCATTCCTTTAGATTCTTTTGTTTGTTATTTAGTTGCTCAGTTGTGTCTGACTCTTTGTGACCTCATGGACTGTAGCCTGCCAGGCTCCTCCATCCATGGGATTCTCCAGGCAAGAATACTGGAGTGGGTTGCCATGCCCTCTTCCAGGGGATCTTCCCGATCCAGGGATCGAACCCACCTCTCTTACATTTCTTGCACTGGCAGGCAGGTTATTTACCACTTGTACTACCTGGGAAGCCCATGCTATTTACACAGGTAGCTCCAAACGTGGGACACTTACAGGTTTGTTATTCTAAAAGAAGACTATCAAAGCAATAAGGTAAAAGTTGGTAGAAAAGAGAAACAAAAAATGGGAAGTAATTTTCTAAAGACTTTTTACTAAATTGAAATCAGAAAATCTTTCAATAACAGACTTCACCATACTTTGCTGTTAATTAAGGACATTTCCACCAAAATGTTTTTTTCTAGTTGTGGTTACTTGGTATTTTAACATCAGTTCCTTGTCTTTTTCTTGCTGTCTGCTTTCTGGGTCAATAGTCTAGTATAACAGTTTGTAGTTTAGATGTCAAGAGGACAGCTGTGGGAAAAATGATTCCCACATAAAGACAAAAAAAAAATCAAAAACTCTTTAGCCACATACACTACTGAACCCTTTCAGTTTACATTGATCTAAAAACCATGTTATGTCTTTACCAAGGCAAAAAAGAAAAAGGATAAATATAATTATAGAGCTTTTGGTTTCCTTTAGTTAATAGATGAATAGAATTAGTGTCCTGCTACCTATTCACTCAGAAATCAGTCCTGAATATTCATTGGAAGGACTGATGCTGAGGCTGAAACTCTAATACTTTGGCCACCTGATATGAACTGACTTATTGAAAAGACCCTGATGCTGAGAAAGATTCAAAGCAGGAGGAGAAGGGGACAACAGAGGATGAGATGGTTGGATGACATCACCAACTCAATGGACATGAGTTTGAGTCAACTCCGGGGACTGGGAAGCCTGGCATGCTGCAATTCATGGGGTCACAAAGAGTTAAACACAACTGAGTGATCAAACTGAGCTGCCTATTCACTCTGTGTAGGTGGCAAGAAAATACAGAAAAATCCATGAAATACAAAGGTATATTTGACCGGTAATAATAACATTGTTTGTTGTTTAGTTGCTAAATCCTGCTTGACTCTTTTGCAACCCCATAAACTATAGCCCACTAGGCTCTTCTGTCCATGAGATTTCCCAGGCAAGAATAATGGAGTGGGTTGCTATTTCCATCTCCAGGGAATCTTTTTCTAACTCAGGTATCGAGTCTTCATCTTCTGCATTGGCAGATGCATTCTTTACCACTGAGCCACAGGGAAAGCCCAAATGTTAACATCCCCTCTCTTGTAATCATCATTCATATTAATAATGGACAACTGATAGCAGTCCAGAATCCTCCTCCAACATCTAACTCTTCCGCTAACAATCTTTCTCCACACTGGAGCTGTTATATCCTAAAACTACATCCATCCAATAAGTTTCACTAACCACCTGAGTGTACTTAAATTCACATTTTTGAAGATGTCCATATTGTTGATCTTCATATTGTTTTCTGACAAAAGCCCATATAGTCAAAGCTATGGTGTTCCAGTAGTCATGTATGGATATGAAAGCTGGACCATAAAGAAGGCTGAGCACTGAAGAATTGAAGCTTTTGAACTGTGGTGTTAGAGAAGACTTTTAAGAGTCCCTTGGACTGCAAGGAGATCAAACCAGTCAATCTTAAAGGAAATCAGTCCTGAATATTCATTGGAAGGACTGATGCTGAAGCTGAAACTCCAATACTTCGGCCACCTGATGCGAAGAACTAACTCATGAGAAAAGACCCTAACGCTGGGAAAGATTGAAGACAGGAGCAGAAGGGGATGAGAAGAGGATGAGATGGTTGGATGGCATCACTGACTCGATGGACATGAGTCTGAGTCAACTCCAGGGACAGGGAATCCTGGCGTGCTGCAGTCCATGGAGTCACAAAGAGTCAGATATAGGTTAGCAACTGAACAACTGTTGTTGTTTTCTATGCTGCGCTAGTCTAAAATCCCACCAACAATATACTAGGTCTCCCTTTTCTCTACAGATCTATTTATAGATATGTTTTATTTCTTACATAATCAGGCTCTTTAATTTGGATGTAGATCTATATTTCTTTGACCCTTATCATCTGAGTGATTTATGATTATACATAAATGCATTTGGACTTTTTCTGATTATACTGTACCCTCTACTATAGATAGCAAAATCATTTTTAAAAAAATCTATCTTAATGCAAATTCAATACACATCTGAAATATTCTAACTTGCTATTAATAGCCTGCTAGACATATTTATATACCAATGATGCACATTAATTTATAACCGGTACCATGAAATCAATGTTAATGTATCATGTGGTGGCTATTAATCTTTTAGGAGTAAATAAAGTGCACATAGTTAAATATGAATTTATATATGTTTCACAGTACCAAGTACATTTGCTAAAATAAACGAAGACAGGAGTTAAAAATAGACTTAAAGCTCAAATAACTTCAAAATTATTGTCAGTCCGATTTTCTTTTCATTGCCAGACATGATACACTGCTACCATAGCAACTGGAATATGAAGATGGGAGAAGGGAGATTAGTAAAGCACCATAGAATATCTCCTTATAATTAATAGGAATATCATTTCTGTTTAAAGTTTAATTGAATATGTCAATGTTCACCACTCAAAGATGTCAGGTACACGTCTGCTGCTGCAGAAGCTTGGCTTATAACTCACTGCAGCGAAGGAGATCACAGTCTAGGGAAGTGTAGGCATCAACATAAGAGGCTATCAGAAAGCACTCATCAGGATTTGGGTAATTTGGGACAGAGTTCAAGGAAGCAGGGTTTCTGTATGGTATCACATGCTGTCAGGAAGTGGAGACAATTCTCTGTTTTTGTATCTTAATTAATTTTATCCAGAAGGTGGGATATATGAATAAAACTAAAGCTGTAACTAATTAGGAAGTGGAAATCATTATGTTTACCAGGATGCAGCTGTTTAATCATTTGGTGGTTTGTACAATATTCACATTTGGATATTTGTTAAAACATGATATGGAGCTAACCTGTTTTGTTGTCATCCATTCAGGCTAGAGATGAAGCTTGTCTGATGTAAGACTGGTTGTGTTGAACAGAAGAATACTGAGACCCAGTTGTAAAGACCAAAGCAAGTCCTGCTTGCCAGTGGCCGCTTTTCTACCTCTCAGAGTAAATTCATGAAATCATATTATGAACTTACAATGCAAATTGGAACCTGCTATTTTTCTCTTTAGAAAAACAGTAATGTCAGTAAAAGAATTCTAGATATCATCAATATATATAATGTATTTTATATACATATAAGATTCACATTTATTTTATTCACATTAGCTATGATGATCCGATCATTAAAACCATACACACATGCAACTCATGAGACAGTAACTGTTAGAGTCATTAAAAACTTTTAGAGATTTATTCCTACGTTTGTTGCCCTAACTTAAAAGGAAGTCAGTTCAGTTCAGTTCAGTCACTCAGTCATGTCTGACTCTTTGTGACCACATGAATTGCAGCACACCAGGCCTCCCTGCCCATCACTGACTCCCGGAGTTCACTCAGACTCAGGTCCATCGAGTCAGTGATGCCATCCAGCCATCTCATCCTCTGTTGTCCCTTCTCCTCCTGCCCCCAGTCCCTCCCACCATCAGAGTCTTTTCCAATGAGTCAGCTCTTCACGTGAGGTGGACAAAGTCCTGGAGTTTCAGCTTTAGCATCATTCCTTCCAAAGAATACCCAGGACTGATCTCCTTCAGAATGGACTGGTTGGATCTCCTTGCAGTCCAAGGGACTCTCAAGAGTCTTCTCCAGCACCACAGTTCAAACGCATCAATTCTTCATCGCTCAGCTTTCTTCCCAGGCCAACTCTCACATCCATACATGACCACTGGAAAATCATAGCCTTGACTAGACAGATCTTTGTTGGCAAAGTAATGTCGCTGCCCTTGAAAATGCTGTCTCAGTTGTCATAATTTTCTTACCAAAGAGAAAGCGTCTTCCAATTTCATGGCTGCAGTCACCATCTGCAGTGATTTTAGAGCCCAAAAAAGTAAAGTCTGACACTGTTTCACCATCTATTTCCCATGAAGTGATGGGACCAGATGCCATAATCTTCATTTTCTGAACGTTGAGCTTTAAGTCAAGTTTTTCACTCTCCTCTTTCACTTTCATCAAGGAGCTTTTTAGTTCCTCTTCACTTTCTGCCATAAGGGTGGTGTCATCTGCATATCTGAGGTTATTGATATTTCTTCTGGCAATCTTGATTCTAGCTTGTGCTTCTTCCAGCCCAGCATTTCTCATGATGTACTCTGCATATAAGCTAAATAAGCAGGGTGACAATATACAGCCTTGACATAGTTCTTTTCCTATTTGGAACCAGTCTGTTGTTCCATGTCTAGTTCTAACTGTTGCTTCCTGACCTGCATATAGGTTTCCCAAGAGGCAGGTCAGGTGGTCTGGTATTCCCATCTCTTTCAGAATTTTCCATAGTTTATTGTGATCCACACAGTCAAAGGCTTTGGCATAGTCAATAAAACAGAAATAGATGTTTTTCTGAAACTCTCTTGCTTTTACGATGATCCAGTGGATGTTGGTAACTTGATCTCTGGTTCCTCTGCCTTTTCTAAAACCACCTTGAACATCTGGAAGTTCATGGTTCATGTATTGCTGAAGCCTGGCTTGGAGAATTTTGAGCATTACTTTACTAGCATGTGAGATGAGTGCAAGTGTGCAGTAGTTTGAGCCTTCTTTGGCATTGCCTTTCTTTGGGATTGGAAAGAAAACTGACCTTTTCCAGGCCTGTGGCCACTGCTGAGTCTTCCAAATTTGCTGGTGTATTGTGTACAGCACTTTCACAGTGTCATCTTTCAGGATTTGAAATAGCTCCACTGGAATTCCATCACCTCCACTAGCTTTGTTTGTAGTGATGCTTTCTAAGGCCCACTTGACTTCACATTCCAGGATGTCTGGCTCTAGGTGAGTGATCACACCATCGAGATTATCTTGGTAGTGAAGATTTTTTTGCACAGTTCTTCTGTGTATTCTTGCCACCTCTTTTTAATATCTTCTGCCTCTGTTAGGTCCATACATTTTCTGTCCTTTATCGAGCCCATCTTTGCATGAAATGTTCCCTTGGTATCTCTAATTTTCTTGAGGAGATCTCTAATCTTTCCCATTCTGTTCTTTTCCTCTATTTCTTTGCATTGATCACTGAGGAAGATTTCTTATATCTTCTTGCTATTCTTTGGAACTCTGCATTCAGAGGATTATATCTGTCCTTTTGTCCTTTGCTTTTTGCTTCTCTTCTTTCCACAGCTATTTGTAAGGCCTCCCCAGAGAGCTGTTTTGCTTTTTTGCATTTCTTTTCCATGGCGATGGTCTTGATCCCTGTCTCCTGTACAATGTCACGAACCTTAGTCCATAGTTCATCAGGTACTCTGTCTATCAGATTTAGTCCCTTCAATTTATTTCTCATATCCACTGTATAATCATAAGGGATTTGACTTAGGTCATATCTGAATAGTCTAGTGGTTTTCTCTACTTTCTTCAATTTAAGTCTGAATTTGGCAATAAGAAGATTATGATCTGAGCCACAGTCAGCTCCCAGTCTTGTTTTTGCTGACTAGATAGAGCTTCTCCATCTTTAACTGCAAAGAATACAATCAATCTGATTTCAGTGTTGACCATCTGGTGATGTCCATGTGTAGAGTCTTCTCTTGTGTTGTTGGAAGAGGGTGTTTGCTGTGATTAGTGTGCTCTCTTGGTAAAACTCTGTTAGACTTTGCCCTGCTTCATTCCGTATTCTAAGGCCAAATTTACTTGTTACTCCGGGTGTTTCTTGACTTCCTACTTTTGCATTCCAGTCCCCTACAAAAAAAGTACGTCTTTTTTGGATGTTATTTCTAAAAGATCTTGTAGGTCTTCGTAGAACCATTTAGCTTCTTCAGCATTACTGGTTGAGGCATAGGCTTGGATTACTGTGATATTGAATGGTTTGCCTTGGAAAAAAACAGAGATCATTTTGTCATTTTTGAAGTCACATTCAAGTACTGCATTTCAGACTCTTTTGTTGACCATGATGGCTACTCCATTTCTTCTAAGGTATTCCTGCCCACAGAATATAATAGTCATCTGAGTTAAATTCACCCATTTCAGTCCATTTTAGTTTGCTGATTTCTAGAATGTCGGCATTCACTCTTGCCGTCTCCTGTTTGACCACTTCCAATTTGCCTTGATTCATGGACCTGACATTCCAGGTTCCTATACAATATTGCTCTTTACAGCATCATACCTTGCTTCTATCACCAGTCACATCCACAGTTGGGTATTATTTTTGTTTTGGCTCCATCCTTTCATTCTTTCTGGAGTTATTTCTCCATTGACCTCCAGTAGCATATTGGGCACCTACTGACCTGAGGAGTTCTTCTCTCAGTATCCTATTATTTTGCCTTTTCATACTGTTCATGGGGCATTCAAGGCAAAAATACTGAAGTGGTTTGCCATTCCTTTCTCCAGTGGACCACATTCTGTCAGACCTGTCCACCATGACCTGCCCGTCTTGGGTGGCCCCACAAGGCATGGCTTAGCTTCATTGAATTAGACAAGGCTATGGTCCTAGTATGATTAATTGTCTAGTTTTCTGTGATTATGGTTTCAGTGGGTCTGGTCTCTGATGCCCTTTCTTAGTGCCTACTGTCTTACTTGGGTTTCTGTTACCTTGGGCATGGGGTATCACTTCATGGCTGCTCCAGCAAAGTGCAGCCACTGCTCCTTACTTTGGATGAGGGTTATCTCCTCACGGCCACCCCTCCTGACCTTGAACGTGGAGTAGCTCCTCTTGGCCCTCCTGTGCCAGTGCAGCCACTGCTTATGTTTTAGTAATTAAAGGAAAGCAACTGTTATGGGAACAAAATATGTAAAGTTGATCCTCGTGAACTCTATTCTTAATCTTATTATTTTTGGACAAAACATAGATTTATTCTGATAATTTTAATGCTATGAAAATAGTAACTGTTTTCAAAAACAAAAACTGTAGAAATAATTCTAAATATATTGACCTGGGATTTATAGACACAGTGAAAATTAGTATTTTTTTCAAAGTAAAACACAACTTGCATTAAATGGTAAATGTTTAGTATTCAGTTTATCTTTTCAATCAAACTTGAAGAATTAGGTGAAAGTGACAATATTCCTTGAAATACACAAACTACCAAAATAGACACAAGAAGAAATATATATTTAATAAATAAAATTAAGCATCCAGAATAAATAATGCTTCTGAATAAGAACTGAATGTCTAATATGCAAACTTCCAGAAACCTCATATTTATAATCTCAGTATTGCCTTGATAATAAAGCTAGAAAAAATATATCACAAGATGAAACAAACCTGAAGATCAAGATCCCTCTCTCCCTCCTGAGTGAAAGTCTCTCAGCCTGACCAACTCTGCGGGACCCCACAGACTATACAGTTCATGGAATTCTCTGGGCCAGAATACTGGAGTGGGTAGCGATTCCCTTCTCCAGGGGATCTTCCCAACCCAGGGGTCGAACCCAGGTCTCCCATATGACAGACAGATTCTTTACCAGCTGAACCACAAGGGAAGTCCATCCCTCCTGCAGAAATATACAAAAGTTCTTAGCAACATTTTAGCAAATAAAATTCAAAATGATGAGCAATTGTTATTTTATCTAGGAATGTAGGGTTAATATAACAGTTGCAAATTAATAAACATAACACATCAATTAAGTAGAGTGAAGGAGAAAATAATATCAGCATTTCAATCAAAGCAAAAGAAAGGCATTAAAAATTCATTCATGATAAAAACTTAGGTCTAAGAAGTTACTTTCTCACTCTGACTAAAAGTGATTGTGAAAAAGATACAGTTAAATGTACACTCAATAATGAAATATTTAGTTCTTTCTATTTAAGATTAGAACAAGACAAGGCTATCCACCCTCAGAATTTCTGTGCATCTGGAGGTTCTCACTGATATGGTAGGGCAAATAAAACAAAAGACATACATTTTGGAAAGGAAATCATTCAGTTCCTTATTATCAATTACTATGGCTGCATATATCAAAATTTCTAATGATTGAACAAAAAGATTATAGTAATGAGTAGATTTACCAATATCTCAGGATGTGATCCCAATCAAGATACTAGCAAGTCTGGGTCTTGGTTGTGCTTCCTTCAATGCTTGAGCCTTCTAGTCTTGGTATCAATTTTAGGAGGCACTCAAGAGCCTTCCAGTAGACTTTCTGCTTAAATTAATGAGTTGTTTTCTACGATGCTAATTTTGGAACCAACCTCAGAATATTTTTTAAAGTGTTTTCTTTATAAAATTTTCATAGATGCAGTGATTGACAGCAGGAGGAGAAGGGGACAAGAGAGGATGAGATGATTGGAGGGCATCACTGACTCAATGGACGTGAGCTTGGGCAAGCTCCGGGAGATGATGAAGGACAGGGAAGCCTGGTGTGCTGCAGTCCATGGGGTCACAAAGAGTCAGACAGGACTG
>SJYC01071958.1:0-21785 GCA_006408675.1 Madoqua kirkii
ATATCAATTAGGTCTAACTGGTCTATTGTATCATTTAAAGTTTGCATTTCTTTCTTAATTTTCTGTTTAGTTGATCTGTCCATAGGTGTGAGTGGGGTATTAAAGTCTCCCACTATTATTGTGTTATTATTAATTTCCCCTTTCATGCTTGTTAGCATTTGTCTTATATATTGCGGTGCTCCTATGTTGGGTGCATATATATTTATAATTGTTATATCTTCTTCTTGGATTGATCCTTTGATCATTACCTCTTCTGAATATCTTCTGTTTCTGTTAAGTCTATACCATTTCTGCCCTTTATCGAGCCCATCTTTACATAAAATGTTCCCTTGGTATCTCTAATTTTCTTGAAGAGATCTCCAGTCTTTTCCATTCTGTTGTTTTCCTCTATTCCTTTGCATTGATCGCTGAGGAAGGCTTTCTTATCTCTTGTTGCTATTTTTTTGGAACTCTGCATTCAGATGCTTATATCTTTCCTTTTCTCCTTTCCTTTTCACTTCTCTTCTTGTCACAGCTATTTGTAACGCCTCCCCAGACAGCTGTTTTTCTTTTTTGTATTTCTTTTCCATGACGATGGTTTTGATCCTTGTCTCATGTACAATGACATAGTCACAATGTCATTCCATAGTTCATCAGGCACTCTGTCTGTCAGATCTAGTCCCTTAAATCTATTTCTCACTTCCATTGTATAATCATAAGGGATTTGATTTAGGTCATATCTGAATGGTCTAGCTGTTTTCCCTACTTTCTTCAATTTAAGTCTGAATTAGGCAATAAAGAGTTCATGATCTAAGCCACAATCAACTCCCGGTCTTGTTTTTGCTGACTGTATAGAGCTTCTTTATCTTTGGCTGCAAAGAATATAATCAATCTGATTTCGGTGTTGACCATCTGGTGATGTTTATGTATAAAGTCTTCTCTTATGTTGTTGGAAGAGAGTGTTTGTTATGACCAGTGCACTCTTTTGGCAAAACTATTAGCTTCATTCCGTACTCCAAGGCCAAATTTGCATGTTACTCCAGGTGTTTCTTGACTTCATACTTTAGCATTCCAGTCCCCTATAATGAAAAGGACATCTTTTTTGGGTGTTAGTTCTAAAAGGTCTTGTAGGTCTTCATAGAACTGTTCAACTTCAGCTTCTTCAGTATTACTGGTTGAGGCATAGACTTGGATTACTGTGATATTGAATGGTTTGCCTTGGAAATGAACAGAGATCATTCTGTCGTTTTTGAGATTGCATCCAAGTACCGCATTTTGGACTCTTTTGTTGACCATGATGGCTACTCCATTTCTTCTAAGGGATTCCTCCCACAGTAGTAAATATAATGGTCATCTGAGTTAAATTCACCCATTCCAGTCCATTTTAGTTCACTGATTCCTAGAATGTCAACATTCACTCTTGCCATCTCCTGTTTGACCACTTCCAGTTTGCCTTGATTCATGGACCTGATATTCCAGGTTCCTATGCAATATTGCTCTTTACAGCATTGGCCCTTGTTTCTATCACCAGTCCCATCCACCACTGGGTATTGTTTTTGCTTTGGCTCCATCCCTTCATTCTTTCTGGAGTTATTTCTCCAGTGATCTCCAGTAGCATGTTGGGCACCTACCATCCCAGGGAGTTCCCCTTTCAGTATCCTATCATTTTGCCTTTTCATACTGTTCATGAGGTTCTCAAAGCAAGAATACTGAAGTGGTTTGCCATTCCCTTCCCCAGTGGACCACATTCTGTCAGACCTCTCCACCATGACCCACCCATCTTGGGTTGCCTCACGGGCATGGCTTAGTTTCATTGAGTTAGACAAGGCTGTGGTACGTGTGATCAGATTGGCTAGTTTTCTGTGATTATGGACTCCCAGCTGTGACGGACCACGCAGAAGCATGGCCGAGAACAGTTACCCCTCTCCCAAGGTCAAGGTTGGCAACCAAAAGTGCCAGAGTGCAGCACAGGAGTGGCTTAGAGGAGCTACCTCACGTCCAAGGTAGGGGCGGCGGCAGAGACAAGCTACTACACTCCTTTTCAGGGGCAGCGGCCGAGAGGAACTACCCCATGCTGCAGGTCAGGGAAGGCAGCCAAGAGGAGCAACCCCACATCCAAGGAGTGGCAGCAGGTGGGCAAAGAAGGCTGGGAGGAGCTACTCCACGTCCAAGGTCAGGAGGGGCAGCTGTGAAGAGATACCCCTTGTCCAAGGGAAGAGAAACCCAAGTAAAATGGTAGGTGTTGCAAGAGGGCATTAGAGGGCAGACACACTGAAACCATAATCACAGAAAACTAGCCAATTTGATCACACAGTTGCTCTATAAATAGCTGTAATTTTGATGTGCTCATGGATGGAGGTGAGCTCAAGATCTTTGTACTCAACTAAGTTCATTTTGAGAGAGTCAGTTCTTAGGTAGGTTGATAAGAAATCTGGGGTTCCCGAGGAGGAGAAAGGGGTCTGGGACTCTAGAGAAGGAGAAAAGGACAAACTTTGTTTCTGCATTCCTTCAGCTTAATCACATAAAATGTGTTTTTTTTTTTCTTTAAGCCCAGAACTGATAATTACACAATAAAACAACTCATCTTAAATGCTGTACTAAGGATTATATAACAACTATGTATCCTGCTTGAGGAAATATTTCTCCTTCTTAAGACCCTTCTGATTAGTCCTGTCATCTTAAAATGCATATTGTGGGAGTGGGTCTGGTAAGACCCTTACAACCTTGAGACATTCTTTTGATTGACTGTATTATCCAATTAAAAAATTATGTAACTCCCTTGCTAAGATCAACGAGAGGGGCACTCTCCAAAGCTTTCTGTGTCCCTTGTTCACTTTAATAAAACTCTGCTACACAAAAGCTCTTGAGTGATCAAGCCTGATCCCTGGTCCCAAAGTCAAATCTTCCAAGATCATGGATCCAACATCATCACTGTAAGCTATCAATTTCTTTGTGGTTTATTTCACAGAAATAATTATTTCTTTTACCATTAAAAAATATTCACCATGAAGTGCTTACTACCAAGTATCAACTATTCTATGGCATTATTTTTGGAAAGCATTCTGTTCTTATATCAAGATTCATTTTTATCTTTTTTCCATTGTATCTTTTAGTCAATTCTGTATAAGTTTCTTTTTCTGATCAGCAGTTTCAATGAGTGCGATTTCCCTGCAGCTGATTCCTATGGAAAGGTTCAGAGTGTTGCAACTAACACCACTGCAACCACACTGCCAAAGATACCTTACTTTAGCAGCATACAATTGACAAAGCACTTTGGCCCATGCTCTTATTTTTATCTTCATCCTATCAGAATCTTATGAACCAGATAGGATAATTATTATACCCATTTTTCAGAGGAGGATGTTTGAGATCAAACAGATTGTAAAATGTTTCCAAGTATTAAGTGATTAGAACCTAGTCCCCAAGCCTAGACCTCACTACCAAGTATTTACCTCTTGGCAATGACACATAACTTTTGTTATCATTAGGAAATGACTCAGTAAAAGAGTACATTTATTATTTATTTTATTTTTATTTGAACTTTAAAATTATATAGAATATGGGATGTTCTAAAATAAATAGTTCCTTAGTTTACATTAGTAAAATATATTTCCTGTTCAGTGGATAATTAGCTGGTTATTCAACTTCATGGGTCTCAGAGTCTTTACTTTTATAGTGCTTAGGCTTAAACTCAAATATCTAAAACTAGTATTCAGTGAGACTAATTCTCAATGCATACTCAACTGAAACAAAGCCAGGACATCTTGAATCAAATGCAAGACTGACTTACAAAATGAGACTTTCATAATTCTACATTTCTGCAAGTATAACAGATCTAAAGGACCCCCACCTTCCATACCCTGTCACCAATGGGTCATTCTCAGCCTTAGTCCTCCACCTGGCACAACAGGGAGCATTTCAAAGCTAAAGTTAAAAAAAAAAAAAAAAAAAAAAAAAAACCAAAGCCAAAGTCTGAGGTTATTCCATGGGACAGAGACTGGGGGACCCTCTGCTTCTTTTCTTTTCCTTCCATTTTGTTCTCCCCTCTATGTCTCACCCTCATTGCCTTTCCTTGATATAACATTGATGACTGTTGCATGTCTTTGACTCAAGCACCGTGTACTTTGTGCCTACCACATGCCAACACAATGGTAAATGCTGGAGTTACAACCGAGAAGTAACTCTTGTTGAAATGTTATAAAACTTTGATCTACTCTGAGGAAAACAGCTATGGAAATTTAATCAATAAAGTAGGAAAGCTATTGTATTATAGCTTATTGTTATCTCCAATCTGGAAATGTAGCAACAAACATACTTTGTGGTATGCACAGTTTTTATTTATTACATATCATTTTCTTCCCGAGCCAGATTTGTGGCTTATAAAAATAACTAAATATTTGCTTACAAATTCTTATAATGAAAATCTGAAGTCTGCTGCAATAAGATTCATGGTCACAATAACTTTGAAAGCATTTGTTTGCATTTGGAGTGTGGGGGAATAATTTAAATTTAAAATTTTTGCATAAATTATTTATATGTTGAGTCCAAGATGCAATGGAATTACAAAAACATTTTTTAGAAGTGAGGCAGAAGTTTAAAATTTACAAATAACTGTACATTTTGGTGGCACTAGGTATAGTTTTCTAGAAAGCTGTATCTTTTGTTTTTGTTGTTTGAAAAGCAGTTAGTTGTTTGCACTCTCTCTAACAGATGGAACCAAAGCATTGTGAACATTTTCATTAAAACAAAAAATAAGCTATGAAAGACGTGTCACATTGCCAAGTATTCATCCTGCAAATTAAATTCTACAACTTAGCAGGTGGTTTAAGTTCCCTTTAGAAATTTAAAATCAGCTTATTTTTATTTATCTTTAACAGAGACACAGGTTTACTGCTGTATTCACTTACACAGAATCTGCATGTTTCTTAGACTTGACAGTTAGGAAAATGTTTGCCAATTCTTACTCAAAATGGCTCAGAAATGCCACAGTCAGGTGGTTGAGTCTTTGATTTCCTTCACTATTAAAGTTTATTATTTGTCTATGGAATCAGTTGCAAGGCCTGATGGATCCAAAAATTTAAAGCCCTACACTCTGCATGTACTTTTTAAAACCATTTTGATGTATATTATCATTCAGGCACTGGACTATACTATCCAATATAGAAAATTTCATTATTAGGCAGTAATCACTATGGACAGAAAGTTTGTGTCACTACAAAATTCATGTGTTGGATACTACTTCCTATGTGATGGTATTTGAAGTTGGAGCTCCTGGGAAGTGATTAGGTCATGAGGGTGAAACCTTCATAATGGGATTAGTGTCCTCATGAAAAAGGCTCCAGACTCCTCCTCTCTGCTTCTGCCTTGTGGGAACACAGTGAGAAGGCATCATCTATGAACCAGGATCTGAGCTCTCATCAGGCACTGAATCTCCTGGCACCCTGATCTTGAACTACCCAGCTTCTAGAACGGTGAGAAATAAGTTTCTGTTGTTTATTAGCTACCCAGTCTGTGGGCTTACCTGGGAGCTCAGATGGTAAAGTCCCTGCCTGCAATGCCGGAGAGCTGGGTTCAATCCCTGGGTTGGGAAGATCCACTGAAGAAGAAAATGGCAGCCCACTCCAGTAGTCCTGCCTGGAAAATCTCACGGATGGAAGAACCTGTTAGGCTACAATCCACAGGGTCACAAGGAGTTGGACACGACGGTTCACTTCAGTTCAGTCGCTCAGTCATGTCCAACTCTTTGCGACCCCATGATCTGCAGCACGCTAGGACTCCTTGTCCAACACTAATTCGGGAGTTCTCTCAGACTCATGCTCATCAAGTCCGTGATGCCTTCCAGCCATCTCATCCTCTGTCGTCCCCTTCTCCTCCTGCCTCCAATCCCTCGCAGCATCAGAGTCCCTTCCAATGAGTCCACTCTTTCCAAGAGGTGGCCAAAGTATTGGAGCTTCAGCTTTAGCATCAGTTCTTCCAATGAACACTCAGGACTGATTTCCTTTAGAATGGATTGGTTGGGTTTCTTTGCAGTACCAGGGACTCAACACCACAGTTTAAAAGCATCAATTCTTCAGTGCTCAGCTTTTTTCACATTCCAACTCTTATATCCATACGTGACTATTGAAAAAATGATAGCCTTAACTAGAGGGATCTTTGTTGGCAAAGTAATGTCTCTGCTTTTGAATATGCTGTCTAGGTTGGTCATAACTTTCCTTCCAAGGAGTAAGCGTCTTTTAATTTCATGGCTGCAATCACCATCTGCAATGATTTGAGATCCCAAGAAAATAAAGTCTGACACTGTTTCTATTTATTCCCCATCTATTCCCTATCAAATGATGGGACCAGATGCCATGATCTTTGTTTTCTGAATGTTGAGCTTTAAGCCAACTTTTTCACTCTCCTCTTTCACTTTCATCAAGAGGCTTTTTAGCTCCTCTTCACTTTCTGCCATAAGGGTAGTGTCATCTGCCTGTGTGAGGTTATTGAGATTTCTTCCAGCAATCTTGATACCAGCTTGTTTCTTCCAGTCCAGCATTTCTCATGATGTACTCTGCATATAAGTTAAATAAGCAGGGTGACAATATACAGCCCTGACATACTCTCTTTTCCTATTAGGAACCCGTCTGTTGTTCCATGTCCAGTTCTAACTGTTGCTTTCTGACCTGCATACAGCTTTCTCAAGAGGCAGGTCAAGCGGTCTCATATGCCCATCCTTTTCAGAATTTTCCACAGTTTATTGTGATCCACACAATCAAAGACTTTGGCATAGTAGATAAAGCAGAAATAGATGTTTTTCTGGAACTCTCTTGTTTGTTCCATTATTCAGCAGATGCTGGTAATTGATCTCTGGTTCCTCTACCTTTTCTAAATCTAGCTTCAGCATCTGGAAGTTCACTGTTCATGTACTGCGGAAGCCTGACTTGGAGAATTTTGAGCATTACTTTACTAGCGTGTGAGATGAGTCCAATTTTGTGGTAGTTCGAGCATTCTTTGGCATTGCCTTTCTTTGGGATTGGAATAAAAACTGACTTTTTCCAGTCCTGTGGCCACTGCTGAGTTTTCCAAATTTGCTGGCATATTGAGTGCAGCACTTTCACAGCATCATCTTTCAGGATTTGTAATAGCTCAACTGGAATGCCATCACCTCCACTAGCTTTGTTCATAGTGATGCTTTTTAAGGCCCACTTGACTTCACATTCCAAGATGTCTGGCTCTAGATTAGTGATCACATCATCATGATTATCTGGGTCGTGAAGATCTTTTTTGTACAGTTCTTCTGTGTATTCTTGCCACCTCTTCTTAATATCTTCTGCTTCTGTTAGGTCCATACCATTTCTGTCCTTTATTGAGCCCATCTTTACATGAAATGTTCCCTTGGTATCTCTAATTTTCTCGAAGAGATCTCTAGTCTTTCCCATTTTGCTCTTCTCCTCTATTTTGATCTATTTTCCTCTACATTGACCGCTGAGGAAGGCTTTCTTATCTCTCGTTGCTATTCTTTGGAACTCTGCGTTCAGATGCTTATATCTTTCCTTTTCTCCTTTGCTTTTCACTTCTCTTCTTGTCACAGCTATTTGTAAGGCCTCCCCAGACAGCCATTTCGCTTTTTTTGCATTTCTTTTCCATGGGAATGGTCTTGATCCCTGTCTCCTGTACAATGTCAGGAACCTCCGTCCATAGTTCATCAGGCACTCTGTCTGTCAGATCTAGTCCCTTAAATCTATTTCTCACTTCCACTGTATAATCATAAGAGATTTGACTTAGTTCATACCTGAATGGTCTGGTGGTTTTCTCTACTTTCTTCAATTTAAGTCTGAATTTGACAATAAGGAGTTCATGATCTGAGCCACAGTTAGCTCCTGGTCTTGTTTTTGCTGACTTGTTTTTCTTTATCTTTGGCTGCAAAAAATATAATCAATCTGAATTCGGTGTTGACCATCTGGTGATGTCACGACTGAGAGACTCCAATTTCAAAATTTCAATTTATGGTATTCTGTTACAGATTGCTGGGAGAAATATCAATAACCTCAGATATGCAGATGACACCACCATTATGGCAGAAAGTGAAGAGGAACTAAAAAGACTCTTGAAGAAAGTGAAAGAGGAGAGTGAAAAAGTTGGCTTAAAGCTCAACATTCAGAAAACGAAGGTCATGGCATCCAGTCCCATCACTTCATGGGAAATAGATGGGGAAACAGTGCAAGAAGTATCAAACTTTATTTTGGGGGGCTCCAAAATCACTGCAGATGGTGATTGCAGCCATGAAATTAAAAGATGCTTCCTCCTTGGAAGAAAAGTTATGACCAACC
Organism: Madoqua kirkii; assembly: GCA_006408675.1. Classification (NCBI taxonomy): domain Eukaryota; kingdom Metazoa; phylum Chordata; class Mammalia; order Artiodactyla; family Bovidae; genus Madoqua; species Madoqua kirkii. The sequence goes on from SJYC01071958.1 coordinate 8,289, forward strand.
TAGATAGCATATTCAAAAGCAGAGGGAAGGAATGACCAGCACGCCAGACCTCCCTGTCCAACACCAACTCCCAGAGTTCACTCAGACTCATATCCATCGAGTCTGTGATGCCATCCAGCCATCTCATCCTCTGTCATCCCCTCTCCTCCTGCCCCAAATCCCTCCCAGCATCAGAGTTTTTTCCAATGAGTCAGCTCTTCTTATGAGGTGGTCAAAGTATTGGAGTTTCAGCTTCAGCATCATTTCTCCCAAAGAAATCCCAGGACTGATCTCCTTCAGAATGGACTGGTTGGATCTCCTTTCAGTCCAAGAGACTCTCAAGAGTCTTCTCCAACATCACAGTTCAAACGCATCAATTCTTCAGCACTCAGCCTTCTTCACAGTCTAACTGTCACATCCGTACATGACTACTAGAAAAACCATACCCTTGACTAGACAGACCTTAGTCGGCAAAGTAATGTCTCTATTTTTGAATATGCTATCTAAGTTGGTCATGACTTTCTTCCAAGGAGTAAGCATCTTTTAATTTCATGGCTGCAGTCACCATCTGCAGTGATTTTAGACTTCATTAAAATAAAAAACTTTGATCTTCAAGAAAGCGAAAAGACAATCAAAGGAATGTGAGAATATATATGCAAACAGTATGTCTGACAAGGGACCTGTATCCAGAATATATGAAGAACTCAACACTCAACAATAAAAAACAACCCAGTGAAAAATGGGCAAATGATTTTAAAAGACATTTCTCCAAAGAAAACATATAAATGACCAACAAGCACATGAAAAGTTATTCAACATCTTTAGTCATTAAAGAAATGCAAACCAAAATCGCAACAAGGTGCCCACAAGGATACTTAAATTTAAAAGACAGAAAGTGTTGATGGAGAAACTGAAACACTTACACACTGCTGGTGGGAATGCAAAATAGTTCAGCTACTTTAGAAAACAGCTTAGTAGTTCCTTAAAAAGATAAACATGGAGTTACCACATTACCCAGCAATCTCACTCCTGAGTATATATGCAAAAGAAATGAAAAGAAAAAACCTGTAAACAAATGTTCGTAGCAGCATTATTCATATCAGCTAAAAGCGGAAACGACTAAAATGTCCATCAGTGAATGAATGGATGAACAAAATGCAGTAAATCCATACACTGAAATATTATTCTACCAGAGAAAGGAGTGACATACTGATCCTACTACAACTGGGATGACCTTGGAATCATTATGTTCAGTGAAAGAAGCCAGTCTTGAAAGGCCACCCATTGTACGAAGCATCCAGAATAGGCGAGTCTGTAGAGACAGAAAATAAATTAGCATTGGACAGGGGCTGGTGGTACAGCAACTGCTGCTGGGCATTAGTTTTCACTTTGGAGTGATGAAAACTTTCCAGAACCAGATGGAGGAGATAAGTGAGTAACTCTGTGAATATACTGAAAACCACTGAACTGTACAGTTGAAGAGAGTGTATTTTATGGTTTGTGAATTACATCTCAATAAGAATGTTATTTTTTAAAGTGACATCCATCCCTTCTGCTCCCTTTCATTGGTCAAAGTCACATGGCCATGAGTTATCCCAATGAAAGAGAATTGCAACCCTACTGTGCTTGGAAGGAAAGTGGAAATTTCTGGGGGACTGTATGACTGACTGCAAGCAGTGCCCTCAGCCTTTAGTTCTATAAGATGAGTCTCCAGGTAGGCCAGTCATGACACTGCACCCTCCTGGACACAATGATTGGCGCTGCTGTTGTTGTCATTGTGCAGTCACTCAGTCCTGTCCGACCTTTGTGACCACGTGGACTGCAGCACTCCAGGCTTCCCTGTTCATTACCATCTCCCAGAGCTTGCTCAAACTCGTGTCCATTGAGTCGGTGATGCCATCTCGTCCTCTGTTGTCCCTGTCTCTTCTTGCCTTCAATCTTTCCCTGCAACTGGATCTTTTCAAATGAGTCAGCTCTTCACAACAGGTAATCGAAATATTGGAGCTTCAGCTTCAGCATCTATCCTTCCAATGGATATTCAGGATTGATCTCCTTTAGGATGGAGTGATTTGATAGCCTTGCAGTCCAAGGGACTCTCAAGGGTCTTCTCCAACATCACAGTTCAAAAGCATCAATTCTTTGGTGCTCTGCCTTGTTCTTAAAAATCCTCCTTCAATGCAGGAGACCCTGGTTGATTGCTGAGTTGGGAGGATCTGCTGGAGAGGGGATAGCCTACCCACTCCAGTATTCTTGGGCTTCCCTTGTGGCTCAGCTGGTAAAGAATCCACCTACAATGCAGGAAACCTGGCTTCCATCCCTGGATTGGGAAGATCTCGTGGAGAAGGGAATGGCTACCCACTCCAGTATTCTGGCCTGGAGAATTCCATGGACTGTATAATTGTCCAGAGGATCACAAAGAGTCAGACATAACTGAGCTACTTTCATTTCACTTCACTTCAGCCTTCTTTATGGTTCAGCTCTCACATCCATGCATGACTACTGGAAAAACCGTAACTTTGACTGTACAGACCTCTGTCGGCAAAGTGATGGCACTGTGTAGTGGGCACATGGCCACTACAGAAGTTAGGACAACCAGTCCTTTTGTGGCTTGGGTGTATGTTACAGACAGAAATATTGGGGGATTATTAAACAGGAGGATGAGAGCTAGGAACTATCAGAAGCCGTATATAAGATCCTTGTGGGGAGAGCCTGCATGCAGCTGTGACTTCTAACCCCCTAGATCTTCAAGATGCAAAAGAATTCTGATTAATGAACGATTAACAGCAAAGTGGGCTTTAATCTTAGAATTCTTTGCCCAGCAGATGTCTCACATGTTTCTTGAGAAATCCCAAAGTGTTTCTACTTTGCCACCTTCTGGAATATGTTCTCATTCCCTCACTGTTGATGCCTAAACAGAAGGAATCTCCTTTTACCCAGGCTTTCATGCTCCCCTTTGCCTACAACTTTAGAATCCACGTTTGATGTTTCACCAGATTGAAAGATTTTTAATGGAGCTCGTTTTTCTGTGTTTTACTGCTTGTGCTAAAAAGCTTATAAATTGATCCCCAACTCTCCACCTATGCATGTGTGAGGGTGGGCTGGACTCTTAAGAGTGGGCTGGACCTGTGACCTGTGCTAGCAAATGACGGAATGCCACTTCCAAGGCTAGGTTATAAAAGACTCCAATTTCTGATATGCTTGTCTCCTTTTGCTCTCTTCCTCATTCTGATAGATGTTAGACACCATGTTGTCAGTTGCCCTAGGAAGAGGCCCACATTGCAAGAAACTGAGGGCTCCTCTGGCCAACAATTCACAGGAAAATGAATCTTGTCAGTATCAAGCCAGTGAATATGGAACTGGATATTCACCAGCTGAGCCTTGAGAGTTCCGCAGCCCAGCTGGTACCTTGATTGCAAACCTTGAAACAGAGGCTTCAATTAAGTAAGCCATATCCAAGCTTCTGATCCATACAAACTGTGAAATAATAAATATTGTTTTAAGTCAATAATTTTGTTGTACTTTGTTATGCAGCAGTAAATAACCAATGCAATGCCCCTTTCTCTAAATCATGACACAAGCTCTTTTTAGATCAAGGTTGGGAGTTGTTATGTATGACTTTGTTCTAAACTGCTCTCAAAAAGTATCTGTTCTTGGACTTGACTGTGGTGCATTGGATAGGTGTTCGCCTGTCAATGCAAGGGACATGGGCTTGATCTCTGGTCCAGGAGAATTCCACAGGTTGCAGAGCAACTAAACCTGTGTGCCACAACTATTGAGCCTGTGCTCTATGTCCTGGGAGCCACAACTACTGAGCCCACAGGCCGCAACTACTAAAACCCATGTGACTAGAGCCCATGCTCCACAACAAGAGAAGTCACCACAATGAGAAGCCCAAACACTGCAGCAAAGAGTAGCCCCCTGCTCACTGCGATGCCCTCCAATCAGACATCACACTCTGTCCATCTCCGTATTGATGTGATGTCAGTTCCTGTCCCTGTCTTAGACTCTTTTAAGACGGTCTTAGTGACTCCTCCTGTCTCTGCAGTGCTTCAAAATTAAATAAGATGATATTGAAACTGCATATCAGTTTTTTCATCCAAAGAATCAATAGAATGTGAAATATTTAAGCCAGTGACAGAGTTGGTGAATGAGCCCATGAAGCCTCTAGGAGAACCCTCTAAGTAACTGCAGGTAACGCTGCCTAGCTGGCTTATTCTGCTTGGGTTTCTCAGATTCCTCTGTCCTGGCCAGCACTCCCACACATGGATACCCACTCACATGCTCAGTTTGACTCACCCTGGTCAGAGCCCCGGGTCCCGTGCAGGGTCTCCCACCAGCACCGAGATCTGTCCATTACCTTGCTCCAGCCAGCCCTGTTCCTGGAGACTGGACCCAGCCTGCCCTCTCTTGAGTGCTGACACTGGTAACATAAGTTATAGCAGACAGTTCCTCCTTCATCCCTCTCATGTAATCAAGGGGTCAGCCAGGGCTTCCTCCCTCTCAGGCAGTGGGAATTCCGGCCCACAGGCCAGTGCCTGTCTGGACCCTCCCTTTGGTTCCCCACAGCCTCTACTCCATCTCTCCCTTTACACCAGTTTCTATAAGAAATTCAACCAAATGAAATAGGCTGTGATGGTCTGTGGATTTTTACTTCACACTGGGAGGGTCTGGAAACACGAAGGTCTCCATGCAGATGTCACTGTCTGGGCCCCTCTGCCTTTTCACCGCCTGGTGTCCTCCCAGGGGACCCTATGTGCTGAGCACACTTTAGTCTGCCCTGGTACTCATGGTACTCACAGCAGTTCCTCTGCCAGGAGTTCTGGGTTATGAAGATTCCTCTTTATCATTATACTTTCTTTGGATGCAGTTTCTAGAATGATCTGGTATGGTATCTTGTTAACTTCCTCTTCTCACTTATTCAGCCACCTTCCCCCAATAGCAAAGAGTAAAACTTATTCTTACAGTCGTGTCTGACTCTTTGTGATCCCATGGACCATAGCCTGCCAGCCTCCTCTGTCCATGGAATTCTCCAGGCAAGAGTACTAGAATGGGTTGCCATTTCCTTTTCCAGAGGATTTTCCTGACCTAGGGATCAAACCCGGGTCTCCTGCATTGCAGGCAGATTCTTTACCAACTGAGTCACTAGGGAAGACCAGTAGCAAAGCATCTCCTTTTTTCCTGATGCCGGTCCTAGAACTAGGCTGCATTTGCCAGATTTCGGGTATGTTGGCCTGTTCGCCAGGGTTTGGACTTCCCCTCACTCCATTTTTTACCACTAAACCCCTGCTTTGGGAAAACCCTAACAATTGACTGGGACAGCAAAGCTTTTTCCATTTCATGATGTGTGTGCTGAGGCCAAGGCGATGCTTTCTCCTGGATCTTCACACAGAGAGACAGATTAATCAAAAAGATCTTAAGCAGGCACTGTTTGTTTTGCATGAACAAACAGCAATTGCTCTTTGTTTAAATTTAATAGTTAAAAATGAACAGTTCTGGTGATAATTACCACATATTTATATTGGTGTTTTACATTTTAAGTTATGGGAGAACAGCAGTTTAACTCGATTGAATCATATTTATTAACCCAAAGGTTAAGTGCTACTATTGCCTTTTAACATTAGAGAAGACAAAGAATTTACTAAGAAAATGCCCCAAATTAATAGTCATTTACAGTATATGTGTCTTTTGTTGTGGAGGCGATGAAAAAAGAGCTAAGAGTAACTAACAGTAGATTAAAGGAAATAAATATAACATTTATCTATTAATATTCAGAAACATATGTAGAAAATCTTCATTGTTGCCCACGTTTGCATATGGCTGACTTTGGTTGTTGGATGGATGAAACGTGTTTGTCACAGAAGACCTTGCAGGACAAATGGAACAGTAAGCGCTTCATGCCACAAAACTAACCCTGCTGATGCAGCCTTTATCACACTACAAACAAGAACATCACTGTATTTTTAATAAGAATGTTGTTAATGATAATCTTATGATTTATGAAAAACATTGCTGGTTTTAGAATCATGCTTCATCTTAGTCCTGTTTCTAGCCACCAGAAAGAGGGAATTTTTTCCTTGTGATAGTATGTTTGCACTTCTCTTTAAAATATGCTTTTCTGGTGCATGGCACATGGGTATTTTAATTAAGACTCATCCATATGGAAGCTTTCTACCTGATCCTATAAATAATTTGAAATAGAAATGTTTGAAAGAGACTGTTACAAATCAAAAACAGTTACCAATTTGGAATTATAAGTAGATAGATTACATAGAACATGTTTATAGAAATGAGCCTTTATAATAAACACAGGTAAAGATGCTCAACATCACTCATTATTAGAGAAATACAAACCAGAACCACATGAGATATTATCTCATGTTGGTCAGAATGGCCACCATCAAAAAATCTGCAAACAATAATGCTGGAGAAGGTGCAGAGAAAGGGGAACATTTTTGTTGGTGGAAATGCATACTGGTACAGCCACTATGGAGAATAGTGTGAACATTCCTTAAAAAACTTAAATACAACTGTCATACAACCCAGCAATCCCACTGCTGGGCACACACACCAAGGAAACCAGAATTAAAAGAGACACAATATTCATTGCATCACTGTTTACAATAGCTAGGACATGGAAGCAACCTAGATGTCCATCAACAGACAAATGGATAAGGAATTTGTAGTGCATATGCATAATGGAATATTACTCATCTATAACAAGGAATGTGTTTGAGTCAGTTCTAATGAGCTGGGTGAAACTGGAGCCTATTATACAGAGTGAAGTAAGTCAGAAAGAGAAATACCAATATAGTATATTAACGCGTGTATATGGAATTTAGAAAGGCAGTAAGGACGATCTTATATACAAGGAGGCAAAAAAGACACAGATGTAAAGAACAGACTTTTGGATTATGTGGGAGAAGGCAAGGATGGGATGATTTGAGAGAATAGCTTTGAAACATGCATATTAAAACAGATGACCAATGCAAGTTCGATGCATGAAGCAGGGCCTCAAAGCTGGTGCTCTGGGGCAACCCAGAGGGATAGGGTGGGGAGGGAGGTGAGTGAGTAGGGGTTCAGGATGGGGGAACATATGTGCACATGTGGCTGATTTCATGTAAATGCATGGCAAAAATCATCACAATATTGTAAAGGGATTATTCTCCAATTAAAATTAATTAATTAATTTTAAAAATAAACCTTTAATTATTTCACTTTACAGATTTAAGTTAGCAATTTAACATATAGAATTATAGAACTGGAAGAACTTTATATGTTACCAAGATGAACCTCTTCTCACTCTTATTAGATAAGGTAGTTCAGTTAGTTCAGTTCAGTCACTCAGTCATGTCCAACTCTTTGTGACCCCATGAATCACAGCACCCCAGGCCTCCCTGTCCATCATCGACTCCTGGAGTTCATTCAAATTCTCATCCATCGAGTCAGTGATGCCATCCAGCCATCTCATCCTCTGTTATCCCCTTCTCTTCCTGCCCCCAATCCCTCCCAGCATCAGAGTCTTTTCCAATGAGTCAACTCTTCATGTGAGGTGGCCAAAGTACTGGAGTTTCAGTTTTAGCATCATTCCTCCCAAAGAATACCCATGGCTGATCTCCTCTAGAATGGACTGGTTGGATCTCCTTATAGTCCAAGGGACTCCCAAGAGTTTTCTCCAACACCACAGTTCAGTTCTTCCACACTCAGCTTTCTTCACAAGGTCAGGTGGCTGCAAAGGCTCACAAGTGCAGCCAAGAGGAGCTGCCCCACATCCAAGGTCAGGGGCAGAAGCCGGGAGGACCCCATGCCCAAGGGGCAGCAGCCAAGAGGAGCTGCCCCACGTCCAAGGTCAGGGGCAGCTGCCAAGAGTGCCAGCTGCGACGGTGCAGGGGCAGCTGAGAGTGCCAGGCTGCAACAGCGCAAGATCAGCCAAGAGGAGCTACCCCTGCCAGAGGCCAGGGGCGGCGGCTGGGAGCAACCTCATGTCCAAGGAGCAGTGGCTGCATGGGCACAGGAGGGCCTAGAGGAGCTATTCCACATTCAAGGTCAGGAGGGATGACAGTGAGGAGATACCCCTCATCCAAGGTAAGGAGCAGTGGCTTTGCTTTGCTAGAGCAGCCGTGAAGATACCCCTGGTCCAAGGTAAGAGAAACCCAAGTAAGATGGTAGGTGTTGCAAGAGGGCATCAGAGGGCAGGCACACTGAAACCATACTCACAGAAAACTAACCAATCTGATCACATGTACCACAGCCTTGTCTAACTCAATGAAACTAAGCCATGCCAATGGGACCACCCAAGATGGGCGGGTCATGGTGGCGAGGTCTGACAAAATGTGGTCCACTGGAGAAGGGAATGGCAAATCACTTCAGTATTCTTGCCTTGAGAATCCCATGAACATTATAAAAAGGCAAAATGATAGGATATTTTAGCATCATTCCTCCCAAAGAATACCCATGGCTGATCTCCTCTAGAATGGACTGGTTGGATCTCCTTATAGTCCAAGGGACTCCCAAGAGTTTTCTCCAACACCACAGTTCAGTTCTTCCACACTCAGCTTTCTTCACAAGGTCAGGTGGCTGCAAAGGCTCACAAGTGCAGCCAAGAGGAGCTGCCCCACATCCAAGGTCAGGGGCAGAAGCCGGGAGGACCCCATGCCCAAGGGGCAGCAGCCAAGAGGAGCTGCCCCACGTCCAAGGTCAGGGGCAGCTGCCAAGAGTGCCAGCTGCGACGGTGCAGGGGCAGCTGAGAGTGCCAGGCTGCAACAGCGCAAGATCAGCCAAGAGGAGCTACCCCTGCCAGAGGCCAGGGGCGGCGGCTGGGAGCAACCTCATGTCCAAGGAGCAGTGGCTGCATGGGCACAGGAGGGCCTAGAGGAGCTATTCCACATTCAAGGTCAGGAGGGATGACAGTGAGGAGATACCCCTCATCCAAGGTAAGGAGCAGTGGCTTTGCTTTGCTAGAGCAGCCGTGAAGATACCCCACGTCCAAGGTAAGAGAAACCCAAGTAAGATGGTAGGTGTTGCAAGAGGGCATCAGAGGGCAGGCACACTGAAACCATACTCACAGAAAACTAGCCAATCTGATCACACGTACCACAGCCTTGTCTAACTCAATGAAACTAAGCCATGCCAATGGGACCACCCAAGATGGGCGGGTCATGGTGGCGAGGTCTGACAAAATGTGGTCCACTGGAGAAGGGAATGGCAAATCACTTCAGTATTCTTGCCTTGAGAATCCCATGAACATTATAAAAAGGCAAAATGATAGGATACTGAAAGAGGAACTCCCCAGGTCATTAGGTGCCCAATATACTGCTGGAGATCAGTGGAGAATAACTCCAGTAAGAATGAAGGGATGGAGCCAAAGCAAAAACAATACCCAGCTGTGGGTGTGACTGGTGATAGAAGCAAGGTCCAATGCTGTAAGAGCAATATTGCATAGGAATCTGAAATGTCAGGTTCATGAATCAAGGCAAACTGGAAGTGGCAAATAGGAGATGGCAAGAGTGAACGTCGACATTCTAGGAATCAGTGAACTAAAATAGACTGGAATGGGTGAATTTAACTCAGATGGCCATTATATCTACTACTGTGGGCAGGAATCCCTTAGATAAGGTAAGAAGAGGTTAATTATGTATCTGAGACTACACATCTGGTGGGAGGGAAGGAACTAACACAAAAAGCTCCTGATTTCTAGATTAGCATTCTTACATTCTTTGTATACCTCCTCTAGTGTTCCAGTAGTAAATAAAATTAATTTGAAGTATTAACTTTCATTGTATTTTAATAGATCAGTTTTCTCAATGCTATTAAGATATCAACATTTCAACCAGTCAAACCGTTGACTTTATATGCATATTTATGTTTATAGTGTTTTGCATATTGAAAATTCAAGATCTTCTTTTCCTAGACCTAATTTCCAGTCCATACAATTACTCAAAGTTAAAAGAAGGATAAGGCAGAAACTTTCAATATTTGCACTTTTTCTGTCAAATGAGAGTTCAAAAAATTAGTTCCATTGAGGTTTTAATAGTAATATATGACTTGAATTGTAGAAGAATACATTAATAGGAAATATATATCATTCTAAGTAAAATACTTAATCCATTATTCCTAAACTGACTTTTTGCTGTTGTTTTATAAGACTAGGTTGCAGATTTTCTTTCATTAGAAAGGTACTTTACAACATTTGTTGAACAATACATCATACAAATAATCTTTCTTGAGAATTTGTAATAAATCAGGGACTTTTGACAATTAAAAATAGAAATAGCCTTCATATATCACTGTATCAGATAAGCTGCTTCCAGCTACAAGAAACAGAAATCCTAAATTAAACTGACAAAACAAGGAAAAGTATTAGCTTACAAACAGAAAGTTTGCTTTGGGTGATTTGGCAGCTCAATCACGTTATCAAGAGCTTAAGTTCCTTTAATTTCTTTAATTTCTTTGCATGAGTGTCCAAAATGCCATTCTCTGTGACCTAGGTACGAGCATCTCTTCATTTTATAAAGAAGGACATTTATGGTCTTAAAATGATGCCATCCTGGCCCTTTGTTGTTATAATATGGGCCCAGTAACAACTAGGGCTATATTACTTACATCCACTGACAGAGAGACACTAACTTCCTGTTATTCTCTGTCTAAAAAAGGAAGGATTTTCACAGAAGTCACTAGTACACTTCTCCAATCTTACTGGCCAAAATTGGGCCTCCGACTCATTCCTGTAGCAAATATCGGTGCAGGGGTTACTTTAACTCAGTCACATCCCACACTTGAGCCAGGGTAGTTCTCCAACAAGACGTTGCTGGCGCTCAGTGGAGAGGAGCGAGGTTCCGCACTGTGCAGAGGAGGCTCCAGCTTCCCCTCCGAAGCGCTTTTGCCTCTTAGATTCCATGACCTCACTGTTAGTTTGCCCTCAGGCGCTCCTGTCCCCACTCCCCAGGCTCCTTCCCTGGGTCCTCTTGTGCTTCCCTCTCTCTGAATAGTGGAGTTTCCCATGCCTCCTTTCTCCCTAGGTTATCTCAACTGCTCCCGTAGCTTCAGATAACACTCTAAGTTGATCATCTCCCACCGAAACTCTCTCCTGAGCTCCAGATTCCTATGTCCAGCTTTATTCTATGTAGATACTCAGGTGTTGTGTCTCTTCCTTTTATGTCTCCTGTTTCTTCTGTAACAGTGGTTCTCAAACTTGAGCATGCATCAGGACCGATGGAGGGCTCAGAAAACACACACTGCTTGCCCCCATCCTCAGAACTCCTGGTTCAGTAGGTCTGTGTTGAGGCTACAGAGTATGAGTTTCTGACAAGTTTCTAAGTGATGCTGATACTGCTCATCTGGAACAAAGCTTTGAGAACAAGTTTCCTCAGACAAACGTCCAAAGCTGAGTCCCTGGCACAGAGAAAGTGCAGACTACTGTGCAATTGCACTCATTTCACATGCTAGTGAGGTAATGCTCAAAATCCTTCAAGTTAGGCTTGAACCAAGAACTTCCAGATGCACAAGCTGAGTTTAGAAAAGGCAGAGAAACCAGAGATCAAATTGCCAACAATTGTTGGCTCATAGAGAAAGCAAGGGAATTTCAGAAAAATATCTACTTCTGCCTCATTGACTACGCTAAAACCTTTGTCTGTGTGGATCACAACAAACTTTGGAAAATTCTTTAAGAGATGAGAATACTAGACCACCTTATCTGTCTCCTGAGAAACCTGTCTATGGGTCAAGAAGCAACAGTTAGAACCAGACATGGAACAAAAAACTGGTTCAAGATTGGGAAAGGAGTATGAAGAAGCTGTATATTGTCACCCTGCTTGTTTAAGTTCTATGCCGAGTATGTATGTATGTTAGTCACTCAGTCGTGTCTGCCTCTTTGTGACTCCACAGACTATTGTCCACCAGGCTTCTCTGTCCATGGAATTCTGCAGGCAAGACTACTGGAGTGGATTGCCATTCCCTTCTCCAGAACAAATTGCCAACAATTGTTGGCTCATAGAGAAAGCAAGGGAATTTCAGAAAAATATCTACTTCTGCCTCATTGACTACGCTAAAACCTTTGTCTGTGTGGATCACAACAAACTTTGGAAAATTCTTTAAGAGATGAGAATACTAGACCACCTTATCTGTCTCCTGAGAAACCTGTCTATGGGTCAAGAAGCAACAGTTAGAACCAGACATGGAACAAAAAACTGGTTCAAGATTGGGAAAGGAGTATGAAGAAGCTGTATATTGTCACCCTGCTTGTTTAAGTTCTATGCCGAGTATGTATGTATGTTAGTCACTCAGTCGTGTCTGCCTCTTTGTGACTCCACAGACTATTGTCCACCAGGCTTCTCTGTCCATGGAATTCTGCAGGCAAGACTACTGGAGTGGATTGCCATTCCCTTCTCCAGAGGAATTTCCCAACCCAAGAATCGAGCCCTGGTTTCCTGCATGGCAGGCAGATTCTTCACCATTTGAGCTACAGGGAAGTCTTTCTATGCAGAATACATCATAAGAAACATCAGGTTGGATGAATCACAAACTGGAATCAAGATTGCTGACAGAAATATCAGCAATCTCAGATATGCAGATGATACCACTCTAATGGCAGAATGTGAAGAGGAACTAGGGAGCCTCTTGATGGTGAAAGAGGAGAGTGAAAAAGCTGGCTTGAAACTCAACATTCAGGGGGAGCTGGATGATGAGGAGTTGGATGATTACCGAGAGTTACTGAAAGGGGCCACCAGGACCCTCCGCAACCTGCAGTATATTTTTGAAGATTTTAGCCCTGATGAATTCAATCAGTTCCCTGTGACTCTTCTTGCCTCAGTGGAGCTTCCTCCACATGGTGAGACATTTCTGTGTGGTGCACAGGCTGCTGGTGACCTCCCTGATGGACACAACTACCAGAGAATTGAATATGTTGTTAATGAAGTAATTGAACCCACTGACACTTTGCCAAGAACTCCCAACTGCAGTATTTCAAGCACATTGAATCCTCAAGACCCTGAATTTGTCCTTAGCTGCACAACTTCCAAAAAACTCCCTGATGACATTGATAAATAAGTGAACTACAGCTCTGCCAACTGCCAGTGCTCAGGCTCTGCCTTTGCCCTGGATGGCAACTCATGCTGAGGAAGAAGTTACAGAGAACGCAGGCATTTCGGGCGGTCTCAGACAGTTCAGTTCAGTTCAGTTCAGTCACTCAGTTGTCTGACTCTTTGCAACCTCATGGACTGCAACATGCCAGGCCTCCCTGTCCATCACCAACTCCCGGAGCTTACTCAAACTCCTGTCCATGAAGTCAGTGATGGCCATCCAACCATCTCATCCTCTGTCATCCCCTTCTCCTCCTGCCTTCAATCTTTCCCAGCATCAGGGTCTTTTCCAATGAGTCAGTTCTTCGAATCAAGTGGCCAAAGTATTGGAGTTTCAGTTTTAATATCAGTCCTTCCAATGAACACTCAGGACTGATTTTCTTTAGGATGGACTTGTTGGATCTCCTTGCAGTCCAAGGGACTCTCAAGAGTCTTCTCCAACACC
>SJYC01071959.1:0-29782 GCA_006408675.1 Madoqua kirkii
AAGCACCCCACCTCTGGTGGATGCCCCAGCCTCCACAGTGGGCACGGTGCCCACTAGTCAGCCCACCAAGTCTTTTTCATGATTCTAACTCTCTTCCTCCTCCTCACCTGTGGTTTCTATGCAAACTAAGAATTCCCCTTCCACCACGTCTCCCTTCATCTCTGAAAAGCAGGCAGAAGTCAAGGAAGGGCTGGTTCCAGGTTCAGAGGATCCTGAAGCCATAAAGATTGCAGAGTTCCTGGAAAACACCACCCTGATTCATAAACCAGTGTCGTTGCAACCCTACGGGCTGATCTACAAAGGAAATTGGTGCTACATCAAAGCCACACTGCAGGCGTTGGTGGCTTGCCCACCGATATATCACCTGATGAAGTTCATTCCTCTGTATTCAAAAGTGCAAAGCCCTTGTACATCCACACCCATGACAGACAGCTTTGTTCAGCTAATGAATGAGTTTACCAATATGCCAGTACCTCCAAAACCCAGACAAGCTCTTGGGGATAAAATCATGAGGGATATCCACCCCAGAGCTGCCTTTGAACCCACGTATATTTGTAGACTCCTGACGGTGATCAAGTGGAGCCCGTCTGTAAAGAATGAGCAAGAAGATGCTGAAGAGTACTTAGGTTTCATTCTAAATGGACTCCACGAGGAAATGCTGAACCAAAGAAGCTTTTGTCACCAAATAATGAAAACCTTACTGTTTCCAGTGGACCCAAAAGCCACTCAGTGAACGAAGAGGAAGAACCAGAAGAAGGAAGTGAGGATAAGTGGGAGTAAACAGGCCCAGGAAACCAGACCTCAGTCACTCACCAGGCGGCCTTTGTTCAGGCCCCCATCGCTGGCAGTTTGGTGGACACATCAGTCTGTGGTTTACCAGCAGAGTTCAAAAGAGTCTGCCACCGGGCAGCTGTTCTTCAATCTGCATCTGGACATCCAGTCCAATAAGATACACGCTGTCCAGGATGCACTGGGGAGCCTGGTGGCCAGAGAGTCCGTCCAGTGTGACACCACCGAAACCAAACAAGAGGTGGAGATCAGCCAGAGAGTGACTCTGGAAAAGCTCCGTTTTGTGCTCCTGCTGCACCTCCAGCGGTTCCTGTACAAGATGGGGGCTGTCAGAAGCTCATCAGAAATGCTGCATATCCTGCGGACTTGGAAAGTAGTAAAGCCTGCTCTCTCCGGGGCTTAAAAATAAGAACTTTAAATGCCACAGAGCCTATAGGCTGTTTGCAGTGGTCTACCACCACGGCGACAGCGCCACGGGTGGCCACAGGACGTCTCCCAGATCAGGCTCAAGGGCTGGAGGCACACTGAGGAGCAGACGGTGACGGTGATCAGCCCAACTGTCATGGTGATCAGCCAGACGGAAAGGGTGATCAGCCCAGCGGTCAAGGCCATCAGCCAGCAGCAGGAGCGACCCCGCCGCGGAGCGCGCAGCCCTCCTCCTGCGCCCCAGCTCCGTGGACCTGCTGTAGCTGAGCCGGGGCTGCCGGTAGGCTCCGCTCTCACCACCTCCCCTTTTCTCTTTAGCGGCTCTTAAAGGAGAGGCTCTTTCTCCTTATCGCAAAAATGGGCTAGAGTGAAAGGAGGCACTTTGTGGTTTGTGCACAGCATAGCTTCCACTGACTTCTAGCTTCCAAATCAAAATCATCTGGTGAAACAGACTGTCGCTTGATTCAAGAAAATACATGAGAAATCCCTTTCTGAAATAATGGTAATTTCTGAGTAAGAAGGGTAACTTGCGTTTGATTCCCAGTCTAATTGCATAGTAGAGTAAGTCCTGCACCAGCAACAACAATTGTAAATTTGTGAAAATGAATTTTATCTTTCCTTAAAAAAGATAAATTTTTGAATCCATCACACTTTCATCCCTCACCCTTTAGTTTTTGATCAATGATAAAAACAAGCCAGTTACCAGAGAAGAAATAGTTCTTCAAAAGATAAACAAACACACAAAAAAGGTGTTGATTCCTAACAGGAAAAATATATTTTAATAATTGTGCGAGGAGAAGCTGCTTATGTACACATGGCAGATCAAATATTTGGAGTTACAATGCCAGTCACATAAAAGAGTGATTGTAACTTTATTGCCATTAAAAGATTTCAAAGTTTATTCATGCTTCTGTGTACACATAATAAAAAAGGAGCAAAATAATGAAGATTGGTGTTTCCCTCCAGCTCCTGTCTTATTCCGCTGTCTGCTCTTCTATGATGCCATGTTTCTAATGCACACAGTTAGCAATAGCTAGGAGTATACAGTTGTTGCCTATCAATAAAAATCACAAAGTTGGTTTAAAGCTGAAAAAAAAAAAAAAAACCCTCCACATTCAAAAAACTCAGATCATGGCATCCAGTCCCACAACTTCATGCAAATAGAAGGGGGAAAGTGGAAGCAGTGGCTGACTTTATTTTCTTCGGCTCCAAAATCACTGCAGATGGTGACTGCAGCCATGAAATTAAAAGATGCTTGCTCCTTGGAAGAAAAGTTATGACCAACCTAGACAGTGTATTAAAAAATAGAGTCATCACATTGCCAACAAAGATGCATATAGTCAAAGCTATGGTTTTTCCAGTAGTCATGTATGGATTTAAGAGTTGGACCATAAAGAAGGCTGAGAGCTGAAAAATTGATGTTTTCAAGTTGTGGTGCTGGAGAAGACTCTTGAAAGTCCCTTGGACTGCAAGGAGATCCAACCAGTCCATCCTAAAGGAAATGAACCTTCAATATTCATTCAAGGGACTGATGCTGAAACTGAAGCTCCAATACTTTGGCCACATAGTGAAGAGTCAACCCACTAGAAAAGACCATGATGCTCAGAAAGACTGAAGGCAAAAAGGAGAAGGGGGCAGCAGAGGATGAGATGGTTCGATAGCATCACTGACTCGATGGATGAATCTGAACAAACTCAAGGAGATAGTGGAGGGTAGAGGAGCCTGTCATCCTGCAACCCATGAGATCACAAATCATCTGACAGGACTTAGTGACCTAAAGGATGAGATGGTTCGATAGCATCACTGACTCGATGGATGAATCTGAGCAAACTCAAGGAGATAGTGGAGGGTAGAGGAGCCTGTCATCCTGCAACCCATGAGATCACAAATCATCTGACAGGACTTAGTGACCTAACAAGAACAACAACATCACACATAGCAACGTATAATTTCAGTTTAGCTTTGTTGTTTTTTTTTTTTTAAATTACTATCTCCTTTGCTAAGAGTGAGCTTCATCAAGACAGGAGTTATGCTCCTTTTATTCATTTCTGTATTACTCATTTGGAAAAAAATTTTGTTGGTGACTGAAAACTATTTCTCTTCTCTTTCTTACATAGCAGACACTGATTTAGCTCAGGTATCAGGAGATTCTTGATCTCAGGGAATATGGAACTAGCTATCTAGGAGTAGGCTTGTAATTCAATTCTGTCCTTAAGATATAATGAGAAATGTGGAATATCTTCTGTAAGTTGTATGGAGATGTGATATCTGGAGTTACAGCATCCAGACTGCAACAAGGAGGGAAAGTTCTAGCAAACTGCAAAGATACTAATCCTGAGATCCAACATCAATAAGCTACTGCACACACCCAGCAAAATCCTACCCAATGTTAAGGGACATAAATAAAGACAACTGTGTGTTTAAGCTGTTTTCTCTTGCAGTGGCTAGATGAAGCCAAAAGTATTATGACTTAGTACACTGCTTGACACAGGCAAGCAACTTGTGTTCAACTAATACAGATATTTGTTTTTGTTGAATGAATAAAAAACTACATAGCTAAAGCAATGTGAGAAAGAATGGGGAAGGTATCCAGGGAATTTAATCTACATTAAAAATGCAATTTTGGGGGGGGATTAATCTAAAGGAGGGAGAAGTAGGAACAGGGTACATATTATACTGCCTGGTGATATTTATTAACCAATTTATACAAATATTTTTTCATTCATTTAAATAAAAATGTAATGAAGACTTACTACTTCGAGAAGTATTACATTAAGGAGGCACACAGTATATTGTTTGAAAATATAGGTCACAGAATACTTAAACACAGCCACTCAAAATCTAGTGCCTTAAAGTAAGTTACTAAATCTCTGTTAACATCAATTTGCATGTGTGTATGCTAAGTCACTTCACTCACGTCTGACTCTGCGACTCAATGAACTGTAGCCTGCCAGGCTCATCTGTCCATAGGGTTCTCCAGGCAAGAATACTGGAGTGGGTTGCCATGCCCTCCTCCAGGGGATCTTCCTGACCCAGGTACTGAACCCACATCCCTTACATCTCCTGTACTGACAGGCAGGTTCTTCACCACTAGTGCTAGCTGAGAAGTGCTAACTTCAGTTTACTCCTCTTCAAAAGGAAATAATCACACTTTTAAAAGGTTAGTGTGATGAGAGGATACATGTAAAGTGCTCAGTGTCCTACATGCCCGTTAAATAGTAAATGATAAATAGTTTTATATTTGTTATTATAATGATTAAGTATGGCTAAGAGAAATGGGACACAAAGGTGGAAAATATATAGCCCCATTCCATAACAAAAAATGCCTTAATATCTGAATATTGAAATAATATAAAACAGTATGAAGAATGTGAAGGAAAGAAAAGTCTTTCTGCTTTGGAAGATAAGACAAGTTTTTAGTAGAGAAGGCATTTGGTCTGTATCTTTAATGAAAGGTTGCATGTTCACATGCACAGATGAGCAGTGAAGAATGTATGCCACAGTGGTTGGAAAGAGAGAACTAACAAACATATTACAGTCAACAAAACCTAGGAAGAAGAGGGCAGGGAAATATAAGGCCATGTAGCTCGTGGCTGGTAGAATGGCTGAGCACCAGTACAGACTGAAGAAAGAGGCCTGTGGAAGTGAGCCTGTGGGAAGTGCTGCCTCTCATGGAGGAGGAGTTTCAGTAACTAACTAGGAAAGCACTGGCTTTCTTGGCAAGCAATGAGGTGCCATGAAAAGATTTAAAGCAGGGCAAGAAGGTGACGTGATTAAAGTGTGGCCAGACACTGTTAATGTCCTTCCACAGCCATTCTTGCTTTGGTTTGCCCAGTTTTAAAGGATAAAGACCACCAGCTCTGACAATGTAACTGAAATCTGAGCAATGATTTGTAAGGAAGATCTACTGAGTGTTCTGGAAAAATATGTTTTTTTTTTAAGAGAAAGATATACAAAGGGAAAATCATTATACTCTCTCCTTCATTGGTTCCCCTTGCTGAACTCACCCTGTGAGTTCTGTTGTGTACAGATACAGACAGTGCTTAGAGCTTCAGCAGCAGTCTTGAAAAATGATCTCTCACACTCACAGATGATGGTTAAGTGATAAGATTCAAGAAGCTTGGGTCTTTGATGACATTATTGAACTGCAGAGTCAATTCCAGGACTGCCTATTCCCAAACGACCAGTTAAGTAAATAGTAGATACACTATAAGTTAAGCTGCTATTGGTTAGTTCTTTGTGGCCACACCATTCAAACTAATCCTTAGAGTGGTGTTTTAGGAAGACTCATAAGAGATCGATGGGATGAACTGATGCAGTGTGAAAATAAGGATACCCAGTAGGAAAACAATTGAGTGTGTCTTCTGTGCATTTTTGAAATTAAAAAACACATGTACAGCACTTACAATGCGCCAGAAGCTATGAAGCGCTTTGCTCATTTCTCATTAAATCTCTGTGAGGTAAGTACTATCATTATCCCCATTTTTCAAGTAAGAAAACTAAGTCATAGATTAGTGATACAGTTTCCCCAAGGACACAGAGCTAGCTAGCACTTGTGAAGCATTCACCCAAGCAGTCCAGCTCCAGACTGTCCTCCCAGCTGTTTGTACATGGTTAATTTACATGCAAACACTATCTTACTCTTATGTGAAGAGCTTATGAGGGAAAAAGCCACCATTATAGCCATTTTTTTCAAGTGAAGAAACTGAAGCAGAGAGGTTAAGTAATTTAAGGTCATGCATATAACAAGGAATGGAGCAGAAAGT
Organism: Madoqua kirkii; assembly: GCA_006408675.1. Classification (NCBI taxonomy): domain Eukaryota; kingdom Metazoa; phylum Chordata; class Mammalia; order Artiodactyla; family Bovidae; genus Madoqua; species Madoqua kirkii. The sequence continues at coordinate 5,982 of SJYC01071959.1, forward strand.
CAAGGCCAGTTCCACCTGATTTCAGAGATACAACCTTGATGCCAGGTCTCCAGCGATGAGACTGCCCCAGACTTCTGAATCAGAGAAGTGGCTCTAGAAATGGAAAAGGAGGAACTTACACAAGACAGAGGTTAGACGAGGATTAAGGGCAGATTTGATGTTAGAGGAAAGGATGAAAAGTGATTTCATCCTTTCATCCTGGTTTTTCAAAGCTAAGTTAAAGCACATGGATACTGTGTTGTGTATGTGTGTGTGGTTTTGGTTTTTTGGGGTTTTTTTTGTTAAGTATAGTTGATTTTCAGTGTGTGTTAATTTCAGATGTACAGCAAATTGATTCAGATATATAGAGGTATATAGATATCGATATAGATATCCTTTTTCAGGTTTTTTCCCATATAGATTATTACAAAATGTTGAGTATAGTTCCCTGTGCTCTAGGTAGGTCCTTTAGGTCCTTGTTGTTAAAATATAATCGTGTGTATATGTTACTCCAAAATTGCTAATTAGGGATACTATTTTTAAAAAGAAAGTCTGGAAAATGAATATATTAAATTTATATTTTGAGAAAATACTTCAAAATCCTCATCAGCACGCCCAATAAGTTAGGGTAAACTCCAAAAGCAGATATCAAGGTGAACCATCTTGTTTAAGTGGCAGTTTCTATGTGCATCTAAAAATGCGGCCCAGGAGCGATGAGGAGGGGCCTCGTCCACTCAGTCCTTTTGCAGCCTAAGATCCTTGAGGTAATTCTCTAAACAAACCCACACTTGCCTTCCCACCCCCAGGCCTCTGCCACAGCCACACAATTCTCCCACCCTCAGCGTAGGACACATTTTGGCTTCTAATTTCTCATCTGCAGTTATCAACCACCCCTCAGGAAATTCAATTTTCCAGGCATACAATGCCAGATCCTATGCTTCCTCAGCGCAGACACAAGGCGTCATTTGTTTTTGAGAATGCAATATATGTAGTGCTGTGGGCGGAGTCTTGTGACGGAAACTATATTCACAGAATCTCTGTGGGCTGTTTCCTGGGCTTCCTTCACAGTCACCTGCACACTGGCTCCAAGCCTCTGTTTTTCCACAGAAACTTATTTTTTATCCCTTGGACAAGGCAGATGATTTTTCTTAGTTTCTGTTGTCACTGTAGAAGTTTAGCTCTAGATGCAGGTTTTGGTTTGGGATTAAAATTACTTTTTCCATCTCCACCTGAAACTATTCAGTTCAGTTCAGTTCAGTTCAGTTCAGTTCAGTCGCTCAAGTCATGTCTGACTCTGCGACCCCATGAATCGCAGCACGCCAGGCCTCCCTGTCCATCACCATCTCCCCGGGGTTCATTCAGACTCATGTCCATCGAGTCTGTGATGCCATCCAGCCATCTCATCCTCTGCTGTCCCCTTCTCCTCCTGCCCCCAATCCCTCCCAGCATCAGAGTCTTTTCCAGTGAGTCAACTCTTCTTATGAGGTGGCCAAAGTACTGAAGTTTCAGCTTTAGCATCATTCTCCCCAAAGAAATCCCAGGGCTGATCTCCTTCAGAATGGACTAGTTGGGTCTCCTTGCAGTCCAAGGGACTCTCAAGTGTCTTCTCCAACACCACAGTTCAAAAGTATCAATTCTTCAGAACTCAGCCTTCTTCACAGTCCAACTCTCACATCCATACATGACCACAGGAAAAACCATAGCCTTGACTAGACAGACCTTTGTTGGCAAAGCAATGTCTCTGCTTTTGAATATACTATCTAGGTTGGTCATAACTTTTCTTCCAAGGAATAAGCGCACCACTAGAAGCTTAAAGTCTAGGAAAGCGCTGCTTCTCAAACTCTGACTGCGTGGGAAGCATCTGGGTATTGGTTAATGCCCCACTGCAGATGCAGTAGGTCGAGGTGGGGTTGAGATTCTGCATTTCTAGAAGGCTTCTGGTGTCCATTTTGGATAGCCATCGAGGAAGATGGAAATGTAAACGAATAAGAAAGAGTTATAGACCCTATGATGAATATGTGAGAAGCCGAGAACGGAAAGAGGGTTTCCAAATTTCTCTGGGCTGCACTGCTTCCTCAGGAACCTCCCTAGACTGCTCCTGATTTATTTCAGTATTTCAAGTCATGCTTTAAACCTCTGCCATCAACTCCTACTCTAAGTATTGGATAAACACCTGCTCCAGCTAATATTCTCCTGTGCTTACAAAAGCATCTTTCTGCATCACTAATTCCCTCATACTTCTTTGTTCTGCTTAAATGTTTGCAGAATTCCCTCATTTTGGCTTCTAATTTCTTATCTGTGGTTACCAATTCCCCCTCAGGATATTCAGTTTTCCAGACATACAATGCCAGATCCTATGACTTCAGCCTTATGAACACTAGTAGTATATAAACATATAGATGTTATACATTTATATGTTGATTCTTTGTAAATAATCATAACAATAGTTAACATACATGAAGAGCTTAAAATATGCCAAGCACTGTGATATCATAAAAGTCCGTGAGATTGGCACTGATGTTATCCCATTGGAATAAAACTGAGACAGAGACATTGAAATCACATTGCCATTAACCAGTTTGAAGGTTATATCTTCAAAGAATGATACCATTTAAAATGAAACTAATTACACGTAAATCTACTCACTGTTGTGTAAGTTTAGGAAGATGTTCTAGCCATTTCTGTGGCGTGGGAAATTTCCATGATATGGATGGATCATTTTCTCTGTCTGTGAGTAGGAGATCTGGTGTCTATCAAATGTCTTTCAAATCTGGTTAAATGGCTGTGTCATGGCAACTTACAGCTCTACGTGAGTCAGTTAAACTCTTAATTCAGTTCTGCCTTATACAGATGAGAGATTCACTTTTATTTGATACTTTAGGTTCTGATCAAGTCTTTTAGTCAAGTGTCTCAAAAATGCAAATACAAATCTTCATTTTATAAAATCATCTGGATTTAGTAGAAAATCTGATCACACTAGAGAATTGTGTCATGCTGGGTTCTTTTTATGCTGTCTCTATAATTGAATTGCCTTTTCACCAAAAAGATTATTTTGAACTCACGGAAAACTTGTTAAAAAAAAATAAATGACAGTGAAAGCGCAAAGGACATTCACTATGAAACCAAATTATTACAGCATTAAAGGGTCTAAGTTAAATCCATGAAGGCAAGAAATTCAAAGCAAGGTTTTAGGAATAAAATTCCTTCAGTTTCATACCTCACTCCATGTGCAGGACCACTTCCTTAAACATTGGGATGGAGCAGAGGCAATGAAATTCTTTAGCTGACAACTCCCATTGAACTTTAAATCAGTGGAGGGACTCAAAATATTGGTAATAGAAGCAGGATCAGAAAGGAATAATACGATTTTTTTTTTTTTCAAATGGAACCTTTCATTGCTACTGTTTTCTCATCCTTGGTATTTTCTTTGTCCTTGGTATCTTCTTCAGCTTACTTCCAAGAAGCTATCTTTTGGCCATAAAAACGGTACTACAAAAGTGAGATTCCATTTCGGTTGCCATTACCACCCCCTACCTGACCTCCTACCCACGGCCCTCACTGCTTCCCAGATTCTGTCTTTTTATCTTCATTTCTCTCTTTCTTCTGTTCAGTCCAAAAAACAACTGTGAGCTGCTTTTGGCAGGAGAGAGCTCACTATAGGACCCCTTTTGTTTTGTCATTTCCCTTAAACCAGACACCCCCACCCTCTGCCCATTTCAGGCCTGGCACTTTGCTCCAATGTTACGGTCACACAATACCTTGCTAACCTATTGGTTCTCTCCACAGCTCAGAAAAGTAGAAGTGAAGACCAAGTAGCTGACGGGTGACCAGATCTCTTCCTTAGCTTCCCCATCAATTATCTCACAAATAAACCGTGTGAACGAGATAGCACATAAAGGAAACTAACAAGCCAATAAGCCTGCACAGCAACCTGCACACAACGGGGATGGTGACGACTCTGAACCCCATCTCAATGATCCACTGAAACCACTCCCTGGGCCCCTTTAAAGCTTTCATGGCTGAGCAGAATCTTTAGAGGTGTTTTTGGGGGACCACTGAGTCCACCATCTCCCCAGACTGCCAATACTCTAATTAAAAGCAGTTTTCCTTTCTACCAACCTTTGCCTCTCTGAAGCATTGATCTTTGAATGGCAACCAGCCAGACCTGATTTGACAATACAATCTTTCTTTTTCCTTTCCGTTTAGTCCCCTGCCTCTGCTGCTAAGTCACCTCAGTCGTGTCTGACTCTGTGTGACCGCATAGACGGCAGCCCACCAGGCTCCCCCGTCCCTGGGATTCTCCAGGCAAGAACACTGGAGTGGGCTGCCGTTTCCTTCTCCAATGCATGAAAGTGAAAAGGGAAAGGGAAGTCGCTCGGTGGCGTCCTACTCTTCATGACCCATGGCCTGCAGCTTACCAGGCTCCTCCATCCATGGGGTTTTCCAGGCAAGAGTACTGGAGTGGAGTGCCATCACTTTTTACTAATGAACCTCAAATTCAAATCCTTCACGAGCTCACTGCACCACCCAGACGACAATGTCCAGCTGTTTCAACGTGCACACACGTGTGGGGGCTTCTGATACAAGCAGGCAAGGACAGCACTCCAGAATCAGTGGGCAAGTAGCAGGTTTTGTCTGTTGCATCAGATCATTCAAAGGACCTGGAAGTTCATGTGCTTCATATTGAGCCTAAAAGCAAATATTACTTGCCTCTTTCTATAAGAAAGTAAAGTAAATATTCTGGAGTCACTTTTACTCCTAGGGGATAACTCTTTTCTGTAAGTGACAATAACCTCTGTCGGCTCCCCCGATTTCTTTTCTATGACAACTAGAGGGTGTCCCTGCCTCATACAGCCTTTAGTGAGTACACAGTGCAGGCATTTATCCAGGGCAATTCTCTCCTCTCTCAGTTGTGCTTAGCAACAACTTTGATTCAGTCATGTACACGGCTTTGCAATTCAGAGTATCAGGCATAATTTATTTCTCTTCTTCTTTCTCACTCTGGAATCAAAATGGTCTGAAATTCAGTAATTCCTCTTGCATGGTTTCAATTCAGTATGTTAACATTGCCTTTTTGGCTGTTTTCCATGCTGCAGAAAAATCTGGGAGGGTGGAAAACCCACCTACAGTCTATTTCTTTTGACAGTAAGTCTAGCTAAGTTAATGGAAATGTGCTAATTAATCTCTATTATACACAACTCTTCAGCTATACAGCCCTTTCTGTGCCTATTTAAGTTTATTCAAATAATGTAGCACAATGCAGTTCTGCATCATTTTCACAAGATGGCACTGCAACTTTCTATATTTCTTACTGAGCAAGGAAATAAAATAGAATTCTAAAATTTATAGTTTAAATTACATAAATTATAGTTGAATATTAAAGAGAATATAATGGCACACAACTACATGATGATCTAATTTTCTTTAAATATTTTAGCTCCCTTTAAAAAAGTAATCAGTGAAAATCAGAACAAACTCAACTTTAAAAAAAATAAATTTCTCCTTTGTTGTTTGGTTTTATTTTCAGTTGTATTGATGATGATTTTCTTTAACTTTTTAAATTTGTATTGGGGTATAGCCAATTAACAAACAATGATGTGATCGTTTCAGGTGAACAGTAAAGGGACTCAACCATACATATACATATATATGTATCCATTCTCCCCCAATATCCTTGGACAACAAAGAGCTCAAAATCAATCAATCCTAAAGGAAATCAGTCCTGAATATTCATTGGAAGGACTGATGCTGAAGCTCCAACACTTTGCTTACTTGATGTGAAGAGCCTACTCATTGGAAAAGACACATGCCGGGAAAGATTGAGGGCAGGAGGAGAAGGGGACGACAGAGGATGAGATGGTTGGATGGCACCACCGACTCAATGGGCAGGAGTTTGAGCAGCCTCTGGTAGATAGTGAAGGACATGGAAACCTGGCATGTGCGGTCCATGGCGTCACCCAAAGTTGGACAGGACACAACTGAATGACTAAACAGCATTCTCCCCCTAACTCCCCTATCATTCAGGCTGCCACATAACATTGAGCAGAATTCCGTGTGCAATACAGTAGGTTAGAATAATATGACATGGTATTTTCACTGATACAGAGATGCTAAAGCTCTAGTTTCTACTTTCTTTATTCAATTTTTCTAACAATGTAATAAATTCTTATCTGGAGTTCCATTGTCATTAAAAGTGTCAGATTTTTTTTCCCCAGAAATTTAGGCTAGGGAGAAATCAGAACTATCAATTCAAATTTAGATCTTATTACCACCTATAAGCACAACTTTGTAAAGAGTGGACATTTTTTAAAAGAAGATATAGATAATGCAAGTGATAGGGGAAATAAAAGAAAAAAGTAAAGAAGGCATAACTACTTAAACTCTTCTATGTCTGTGCCCTGAAGTGTGCATTTCATGTAGCTTTATGCAATAATAACAGAGAACATTTACTGAGTTCTTATTCTCTGCTAAACACTATGCTGAATTCTTTACATAGGTGAACTCCCTTAATTCTCCAAGCCCTATGAGGTGGTTACTATTATTATCCATATCTTAACTAGGACAAACTAATACTCAGTAAGGTCATATATTCATTCATTTCTTCTTTCAACAAGTGATTATTGAGTGCCTACTATGTGACTCGAACATTTGAACACAACACAGTTTGAGTTAAACCCAGAATCTACTGAGATCAAAACCTAAGACTCCTTCACTTAATTACAGAACTATAAAGAATAAATTTCTCAGATAAGCCTAACAGGCAATTAAGTGGTGAAAAAGAGAAGAAACTCCACCACAAAATGAATAAGCAATTGACACATTAACGAAATCAGCATTGGTTTTTGCTCCATGTGTTTATTTGAAGTTGGTTTATTCAAGGTTCAAATTGGCCAGAATACAGTGTATATTTTAATTATAGATCAATTCAATGACCATTTCTTGCACGCCGAATATCTCTCAGAGTAAAAAACATTTGGGGGTTAAAAAAAAAAAGGCCTGGAATGACTTCTGGTTAAGATGGTAAGCTACACAGAAGAGAAGAACCTCTATTTCTTCAATAAAAATAACAAAAGTCCAGACATCTCAATAAAATATTTCGCATTATTTTGATAGTATGTAGCCAACCTCAACACTAGGGCAAAAACCTCCAGGCTATATGAATAAAGAAGGAATTTAAAAGTTCACATAAAAAGAAATAAAATTGCACAGGATACCATAATCAGGTCTCCAGATTTAGTGAACATGAGACTCAAGGTGCAGGTTCTTGCACAACAAGAATTCCATTTCTTACCTAAATCTGGAAGGTGAGAAAAAATTATCCTGCCACGGGACTGCCCAGCCCCAGAGACAACCATCTGCCTGGGGATGAAGGAAGAACTAGTCCAGAGAATCAAAAGCATGCTCAAGTGAAAGGATCTAAATTCCCTCTACCCACAATATGCAAAAATTTGAAACTAAAAGCATGACAATTAACTCAGAACATCAGTCCAGGTAATATGAAACCACCCCTCTTTAGGCTCATGTGAAACTGCTTGGAAAAAATAAGTCTTAAGGAAGATGAACTTAGTAAGCAGAAGTTACAAGAAAATTTGGAAGCCAAAACAAGAACCCAAAGTGAAGAACCCAAAGCCCCACCAAACCGTAGATTTCAGTGCTATAACCAAGAAATCTAAAGGGGGACTCTGGGCAAGTTTAAAATGTTCAAAAAGAAGGAATATATATATTTATGTATATATACGGCAAAAAGATATGACATTGAAAGATAAACCCCTACAGGTCAATAGGGGTCCAATATCGCCACTGGAGAAGAGCAGAGAAATAGCTCCAGAAGAAGTGAAGAGGCTGAGCCAAAGCAGAAACAACACCAGTTGTGGATGTGTCTGCTGGTAAAAGCAAAGTCGGTGGCTGCAAGAACAATATTGCATAGCAACTTGAAATGTTAGGTCCATGAATCAAGGTAAATTGGAAGTAGTCAAATATGAAACGGCATGAGTTGGCAAAACATCAACATTTTAGGAATCAGTGAACTAAAATGGACAGGAATGGCGAATTCATTTCAGATGACTATCATCTCTACTTCTATGTGCCATAATCCCTTAGAGGAAACGGAGTAGCCCTCATAGTCAGAAAGAGTCCGAAATGCAGTACTTGGGTACAGTCTCAAAAATGGTGAAATGATCTCTGTTCATTTCCAAGGCAAGCCATGCAGTATTACAGTAACCCAAGTCTAAGCCTCAACCACTAATGCTGAAAAAGCTGAAGCTGAACGGTTCTGTGAAGACCAACATGACCTTTTAGAACTAACACCAAAAAAAGGTATCCTTTTCATCATAGGGGACTAGAATGCTAAAGTAGGAAGTCAAGATATATCTAGAGTAACAGCAAATTTGGCCTTAGAGTACAGAATGAAGCAGGGCAAAGGTTAACACAGTCTTGCCGAGAGAACCCACTGGTCAGAGCAAACACCCTCTTCCAACAACACAATGGATGACTCTACACATGGACATCATCAGGTGGTCTATACTAAAATCAGGTTGATTATATTCTCTGCAACTGAAGATGGAGAAGTTCCATACAGTCAGCAAAAACAAGACCTAGAGATGACTGAAGCTCAAATCATGAACGGCTTATTGCAAAATTCAGACTTTAATTGAAGAAAGTAGGGAAAACCACTAGACCATCAGTTCAGTTCAGTCGCTCAGTCATGTCTGACTCTGCAATCCCATGGACTGCAGCACACCAGGCCTCCCTTGTCCAACACCAGCTCTTGGAGTTTACTCAAACTGATGCCCACTGAGTTGGTGATGCCATCCAATCATCTCATCCTCTTTCGTCCCCTTCTTCTCTTAGGAAGAGGAAGCACTGTTATTAATAAAGCTAGTGGATGTATGGAACTCCAGTAGAACTATTCAAAACCCTAAAGGATGATGCCATCGAGGTGCTGCATTCACTATGTTAAGAAATCTGGAGGACCCAGATGTGGCCACAGGACTGGAAAAGGTCAGTCCTCATTCGAGTTCCCATGGAGGGTAGTACTAAAGAATGTGCTAATCATTGGACAGTTGCACTCATCACCCATACTAGTAAGATTATGCTTAAAATCTTGCATGCTAGGCTTCAGCAATATGCGAACCAAGAACTTCCAGATGTCCAAGCTGAATTTAGAAAAGGCAAAGGAACCAGAGATCAAGTTGCCAACATACACTGCATCATAGAGAAAGCTAGGGAATTCCAGAAAAACATCTACCTCTGCTTCATCGCCTATGCCAAAGTCTTTGAACTGTGTGGACCGTAATAAACTGTGGAAAGCTCTTAAAGAGATGGGAATACCAGACCATCTTGCCTGACTCCTGAGAAACCTGTATGGTTAAGAAGTATCCATTAGAACCTTATATGGAACAACTGATTGGTTCAAAATTGAAAAAAGAGGACAACAGGGCTGTCTGCTGTCACCCTGTTTATTTAATCTATATGCTGAGCATATCACAAGAAATGTCAGGCTGAATGAGTTACTAGCTGAAATCAAGATAGGCGGGAGAAACATCAGCAACCTCAGATATGCGAATGATACCACTCTAATGGCAGAAAACTAAGAGAAACTAAAATCCCTTGATGAGGATGAAGAGGAGAGTGGACGAACTGGCTTAAAACTAAACATAAAAAAACCTATGATCATGGCATTCAGCCCCATTATTTCAGGGGAAACAGAGGGGTAATATGTGGAAGTAGTGACAGATTTCCTCTTCTTGGGCTCTAAAATCACTGCGGACAGCAACTGCACCCATGAAATCAGAAGACGCTTGCTTCTTGGTTGGAAAGCTATGACAAAGCTACGCAGTGTGCTGAAAAGCAGAGACATTACTCTGCTGACAAGGATCTATATAATCAAGGCTATGGTTTCCCCATTGGCATGTATGGTTGTGAGAGCTGGACTATAAAGAAGGCGGAGTGCTGAAGAACTGATGCCTTTGAACTACGGTGCTGGAGAAGACTGCTGAGAGCCCCTTGGACAGCAAGGAGATCCAACCAGTCAGTCTTAAGGGAAATCAACCCTGAATATTCCTTGGAAGGATTAATGCTGAAGCTTTGGTCACTGGATACGAACAGTATCAATATTTGGTCACTTGATACGAACAGCCAACTCAATGGAAAAGACCCTGATGCTGGGAAAGATTGAGGACAGAGGATAAGAGAGTGTCAGAGGATGAGACGGCTAGATGGCCTTCACCAAAGCAATAGACATAGAACCTGGGCAAACTTCAGGAGCTGGAGAAGGACAAGGGGCCTGGTGTGCTGCAGTCCACGGTGCTTTCACCAAGAGCCGGACTTGACTGGGCAACTGAATAACAACAACCAACGAAATATAAGTTGACCGACATTTTCCTCTAGCACAACCATGGTTTTCTTTTCAGTGGAAATCTTGTCCAAAGTGGAGATAACTGACAAGGACATACAGTAAAGCTATTTGTGGTTAAGGGACTGTGTATTGTCTGTCCAGGTAAAAGAGGTTGTTGGTTGCCTCCTTAAGAAATCTCCTGTTACATGAGTGAAAAATAAACTTAAAGATTTTTTTTGTTTGTTTCAGTAAGAAAAAGGGTTAGAGGGCCATAGACTTTCAGACTTCAAAAATGTCAGCAATAAAGTTTTTCCTTGAAGAATTTTGTATATAGCTGAAGCTGTTACCTCAGATTGGGACTTTAACTCACATGTGGGGACTCAAACTCAGCCAGAATCCTGCTTGGGACTGTATCCCACATGGCCAGGATTCAAACCTGGCCAAACCCCACAGTCCTCCAAGATTACACACCTCATGTGTGAACCCAGTGGAGCTCAGAGTCTTGATGTCTCCTTGCGGAAAGAATTCAGTAAGAAAATAAGTACTAGGTAAGAAGTGGATTTATTTAGACAGAAACACACACCACAGAGTGTGTGGCTGCTGCAGAGGGCAAGTGTGGTGTGGTAAATGGGGTGTGGTAAAAAGTTTGTATTAGGTCACTCAGGCAGTAGAGAATCTGCCTGCAATGCAGAAGACCCAGGTTTGATCCCTGGGCTGGGAAGATCCCCTGGAGAGGAGAATGGCTACCTGCTCCCACTTGGCTGGGAAATCCCATAGACAGAGGAGCTTGGTGGGCTACAGAGTCAGACATGACTGAGTGACTTTCACTTAGCTTTTTGGCCTGGGTAATTTCATAGGCTAATGAGTGAGAGAATTATTCCAACTGTTTTGGGGAAGCAGTGAAATTTCCAGGAATTGGGCCACCACCCACTTTTTGGTCTTTGATACTAGGCGTTGGAACTGTCAGGGTGCCTCTAAGTGTGCCGTTTCACTTGCTGACGTGTTACAGTGAGTGTATGCTGAGGCTCCAGGAGATAGTGAAGGATGGGAAGCCTGGCATGCTGTAGTCCATGGGGTCGCAAAGAGTCAGACACAACTTAGTGACTGAACAATAAAACGATACTGAGGCTCAAGGTCGACTTGTCTTCCATCTTGGACCTTGGTTCTGATCAGCTCATGTCGTGTCCTCGGGCGATGTCATTCATTAAACATTGTGCCCTGCCCGCTTCTGTCCAATTTGATAGCTGCAAGCCCAACACATTGCTTTTTCTCCAGCTGCCAAGTCTATACTTCGGGCAGGAGTAGCTGGGAAATATGAAACTCTTGGTGTTTTAAATTTGAAGCAAACTAATTCTTCTTATATAGGGTCTGCCCTGTGCGTTGCAGGGGGTTTAGCATCCCTGGTCTCCACTCACCAACTGCCAGGAATTCTCTCACACCACCAGTTATTCTGACAACTAAAATTTCCCCCTTATTTTTGGAGAACCGGTTTCACTGCATCACAGGGCTAGTTGGTTTTCTTTTCTAGAGCTTCCCTGGTGGCTCAGAGGTTAAAGTGTCTGCCTTTGATGCGGGAAACCCAGGTTTGATCCCTGGGTCGGAAAGATCCCCTGGAGAAGGAAATGGCAATCCACTCCAGTATTCCTGCCTGGAGAATCCCATGGACAGAAAAGCCTAGTAGGTTACAGTCCATGGGATCGCAAAGAGTCAGACACGACTGAGTGACTTCATCTTCACCATCAGCACAGTGCTTATCTAAAGACATGTTCTTATCACCACCATCCATTCCCTTATCACCTAAGCATTTAAACAATGCTGGCAGCAACCAGTTTTGTTTGATGCTAATTCCCAGGCTCAGCCCAGTTATAGCTGTTGCAATATATAAATATAAATTTATAAATTTATATTTATATATTTATCTCTAATTAATCAATCATATTGAGTCAATTCAAATTATGAAAATTCAAGTTGTAGTTGAGAGGTTTGTACCTTTCCTATCTCTGTGCTGTTTCTGTTTCCCTGTCCATTGACAACAAATTCTTAAGCTTGTCTCAATTTTGAGCCCCGAGTCAGAGCCCTTTAACCTCTTCCACTCTGTTTGCACCTAGAAATTCAGCCTCAGACTCATCTGGTCAAGAGTCTGAGGAGATCAGTATTTAAACCACTTGAAAGTCAGTGAGAATATTTGGTGAGAGCATTTTCTTAATCATGAATAAATAACAAGCTGAAAGGAGTAGCTGCTTCCTGCTAAACCCCATCCCCACCCCTTTCCAGGCTTCACTGAGCCAGGCAAGTGAGGATATGATAAAGATCTTCAGACAGGACATCAGTCTGTCCTTTTATTTTTCTCGTGGCGATAAGCATTCTCTCTAGTTAAAGAATAGAGGGAGAAAAATATGATCAGTGAAATTAGTCAGTAGCAAAGTGATGAGGTTGGCTTACTTAAGTAGACAGGGTCTTTCTGAGGCCTGCTGAGATTGTACAGCCTCGGTATCAGAAGTAGACAGCACAGAGACTCTGTGTAAATGCAGGCTGAGGAACTGCAGCCAGGTGCTAAGCTGAGCCTGAGGCTGAGGAAGGACCCTGCAAAGGGATGCGGGCGCAGAGAACAGCAGCAGCCCCTGCCTTCTGTGCGGCGCTGCGAGGCGAGCGGCCAGCAGAAAGCATGCAGGAGGGCGGGCCTGCTGGAGGAAAGAGGAAAAGAAAATCATGCCTGTATCCAGAACAGGCACACCCAGGACATCAAGGGCTAGGTAATACTCAGTGACTCCTTTCACCCAACCATTCATTTCTTCACTCCGCAAGCTTTTATGGAGCTATTATAACATGTGCTATTACCTGGTTTCCCTGGTGGCTCAGCTGGTAAAGACTCTCCCCTGCAATGCAAGAGACCTGGGTTCGATCCCTGTATTGAGAAGATCCCCTGGAGAAGGAAATGGCTACCCACTCCAGTATTCTGGCCTGAGAGTTCCAAGGACTGTGTAGTCCATGGGGTCGCAGAGTCCCACACGACTGAGTGGCTTTCACTTTCACCTTCACTATGTATCTGGCACTGTGCAAGGTGCTGCACAAAGATGAGCGGAATAAAATCCCTGTCCTTCAGGGTTAGTGGGGAAAACTGATAAACAAGCAGGCAGAAAACACTGCAATCAAATGCTTTAGCAGAGGACTGCATGCCGTAGGAACTTGAAGGAGAGAATGACTTTTTCTTGGGGTCATCGAGAAGGCTGGAAATACTTCAGAGATATGTCTTTATAGAAAAGCTAAAACGTAGAGGCATACGACAGGGCACTGAGGTATAGAAGCTGCAATAAATTCACTGTGATCTGAAGCTAAATCACCTGTGAAACAAGATAGCAGGTGAGGCTAGAGAGGTGGACAGAAGAGGCCCGTTCATGAGACAGCTTGCCATATGAGGGGTTGACTTCATGTGGTGAGTGTAAAGAATCTCATCCAAGGAGGAATATGGCCAATGCTTATTTTAAAACTAACCAACAACCATTCCCGATTTCCTACTTCCCTGCCCATCTCTCTCTGTCTCTAAAAGATGGAAAAACCCCTATATATAAATGTTCCTGTTCTCTCTTGCAGCTCACATGGCCATAGGACCCAGTGCTGGTCAATGGGACGTGAGTGGAGGTCTCAGGGGCAGATTTCTAGAAAAGAGTTTCCTCCCTGGCAGAAGTCGACAGGCACGTGCAGGAGCTCTCTCACCACCTTTGCTTCTTAGTTCTGAGGCCTGGGGACATGATGCTGGTGCTGCAGGAAAGACACATCAACCCAGTGCCCTAAACTCTGAAGCTGCTGATCTAATCCCCAAACCGTATGCATCCAGGTTTGCATTGCATAAGCAATATCCTAAGACTTAAGCCATAAGTTGTCCATTCTGGACATGGAACAACAGACTGGTTTCAAATAGGAAAAGCAGTTTGTCAAGGCTGTATATTGTCACCCTGCTTATTTAACTTATATGCAGAGTACATCATGAGAAACGCTGGACTGGAAGAAACACAAGCTGAAATCAAGATTGCCTGGAGAAATATCAATAACCTCACATATGCAGATGACACCACCCTTATGGCAGAAAATGAAGAGGAACTCAAAAGCCTCTTGATGAAAGTGAAAGTGGAGAGTGAAAAAGTTGGCTTAAAGTTCAACATTCAGAAAACGAAGATCATGGCATCCGGTCCCATCACTTCATGGGAAATAGATGGGGAAACAGTGGAAACAGTGTCAGACTTTATTTGGGGGGGCCTCCAAAATCACTGCAGATGGTGATTGCAGCCATGAAATTAAAAGACGCTTACTCCTTGGAAGAAAAGTTATGACCAACCTAAATAGTGTATTCAAAAGCAGGGACATTACTTTGTCGACTAAGGTCCATCTAGTCAAGGCTCTGATTTTTCCAGTAGTCATGTATGGATGTGAGAGTTGGACTGTGAAGAAGGCTGAGCGCTGAAGAATTGATGCTTTTGAACCGTGGTGTTGGAGAAGACTCTTGAGAGTCCCTTGGACTGCAAGGAGATCCAACCAGTCCATTCTAAAGGAGATCAGCCCTGGGATTTCTTTGGAAGGACTGATGCTAAAGCTGAAACTCCAGTACTTTGGCCACCTCATAAGAAGAGTTGACTCACTGGAAAAGACTCTGATGCTGGGAGGGATTGGGGGCAGGAGAAGGTAACAACAGAGGATGAGATGGCTGGATGGCATCACCAACTCGATGAACGTGAGTCTGAGTGAACTCTGGGAATTGGTGATGGACAGGGAGGCCTGGCGTGCTGCGATTCATGGGGTCGCAAAGAGTCAACTCCAAAATCACTGCAGATGGTGATTGCAGCCATGAAATTAAAAGACGCTTACTCCTTGGAAGAAAAGTTATGACCAACCTAAATAGTGTATTCAAAAGCAGGGACATTACTTTGTCGACTAAGGTCCATCTAGTCAAGGCTCTGATTTTTCCAGTAGTCATGTATGGATGTGAGAGTTGGACTGTGAAGAAGGCTGAGCGCTGAAGAATTGATGCTTTTGAACTGTGGTGTTGGAGAAGACTCTTGAGAGTCCCTTGGACTGCAAGGAGATCCAACCAGTCCATTCTAAAGGAGATCAGCCCTGGGATTTCTTTGGAAGGACTGATGCTAAAGCTGAAACTCCAGTACTTTGGCCACCTCATAAGAAGAGTTGACTCACTGGAAAAGACTCTGATGCTGGGAGGGATTGGGGGCAGGAGAAGGTAACAACAGAGGATGAGATGGCTGGATGGCATCACCAACTCGATGAACGTGAGTCTGAGTGAACTCTGGGAATTGGTGATGGACAGGGAGGCCTGGCGTGCTGCGATTCATGGGGTCGCAAAGAGTCAGACACAACTGAGCAACTGAACTGAACTGAACTGATGACCTAAGCCACTTAAGCTTAACTCCAATTTAAGCTGGAGTTTTCTCAAACTTGCAGTCCAAAGCTTTCCTGTAACAGCTATTTATTAAGAATTACTAAAATGTGGTATTCATAAACTAAATTAGACTTAATCTAGAATTTACTAAGTACTCTAAATCAGTATTCTAGTGGCTCTCAACTTTGCAAAGTGTGTTGCAGATGCTTGAAATTCCTCCTGCTTTCTGGAACTGTCCTTTCTTCAGTGTGCCAACTGTGTGATGGCAGGTTGGTCCCAGTTCACCTTCACTACTACCTTACTCTTTAATTATAGTCATATCTTGGGGATATCACAGGTTTGGTTCCAGACCACTGCAATAAAGTGAATATCACAATAAGGTGAGTCACACAAAATTTTTGGTTTCCCAGTACATGTAAAAGTTATGTTTACACTATGTGCATGCATGCGTGCTAAGTTGCTTCAGTGGTGTCTGACTCTTTGCAACCCTTTGTTTACAGTGTACTGTAGTCTGTTAAGTGTGCAATAGTGTTATGTCTAAAAAAACAATGTGCGTGCTGTGTGCTCAGTCCCTTCAGTCATGTCTGACTCTTTGCAACCCCATGGACTGTAGCCCACTAAGGATACATGGGATTCTCCAGGCAAGAATACTAGAGTGGGTTGCCATGCCCTTCTCCAGGGGATATTCCTGACCCAGGGATCAAACTTGCATCTCTTACACCTCCTGAATTGGCAAGAAAGTTCTTTACTACTAGTGCCACCTGGGAAGCCAAAAAAACAATGTACACATATTTAATTTTTTTTTTTAATTGTATTGCTAAAAAATGTTAACCATCATCTAAGCCTTCAGAAAGTCATAACCTTTTTTCTTGTGGAGGGCTTTGCCTAGATGTTGATGGTTGCTGACTGGTCAGGTTGGCAGTTGATCAAACAAGACAGCAATGAAGTTTGCTGCATCAATTGATGTTTCCTTTCATGAATTATTTCTCTACATCATGTGGTGCTGTTTCATAACATTTTTACCATAGTCAAACTTCTTTCAAAATTGGAGTCAGTCCTCTCAAATCCTGTCTCTGCTTGATCAACTGAGTTTATGTAATCTTCTCAATCCTTTGTTGCAATTCAGCAATTTTCATAGCATCTTCATTTGCAGTAGATTCCATCTTAAGAAACCACTCTGATCATACATAGGAAGAAGCTCCTCCTCCATTAAAGTTTTATCGTGAGATTGCAGAACTCAGTCACGTCTTCAGGCTCCACTTCTAATTGTAGTTTTGTACTATTTTTACACCTACTTTTCCACTGAATTCCTGACTCCCTTAAAGTCATCTGTGAGAGCCAGAGCCATGTTCTTCCACAGTTATATTAATGTTCATATTTAGACCTCTTCCCCCGAATCACAAATATTCTCAATGGCATCTAAAATGATGAATCATTTCCAAGAGGTTTTCCATTGACTTTGCTCAGGTCCATCAAGGGAGTCATTATCTACAGCAGCTAGAAATGCACTTTGTAATATGACTAAATTCAAAATGACTCCTGATCCATACACTGTGAATCCATGTGTGTTATCAGGCCTGAAAACAACACTAATCTCACAGTGCATCTCCATCAGAGCCCTTGGGCGACCAAATATTGGGTTTGGCTAAAAATTTCATCCAGTTTTTCCCTGCTGCTCCTACTGCTAAGTCACTTCCCCAAAATGTTGCAAAAAAATCCAAATGAATTTTTTGGCTAACCCAAAACATTATCTATGAGCAGTAATATTTTGAAAGAAATCTTTTTTTTTTTCCTAAGTAGTAGTACTCAACATTGGGCTTAAAATATTCACTAAACCATGTTATAAACAGATATGCCATTATTCAGGCTTTGTTCCATTTATAAAGAACAATCAGAGTAGGTTTATCACAATTCTTAAGGGCCCTAGGATTTGGGGATGGTAAATAAGCATTGTTGTTCAATTGCTAGAAGAAGGCGATGGCACCCTACTCCAGTACTCTTGCCTGGTAAATCTCATGGACGTAGGATCCTGGTAGGCTGCAGTCCATGGGGTTGCTGAGAGCTGGGCACAAAGCTGACTGGTTTGATCACCTTGTTGTCCAACAGTCTCTCAGCAGTCTTCCTCAGCCCCACAATTTGAAACCATCAGTTCTTCAGTAGTCAGCCAGTGAACACTGGCTTCAGCTTAAAGTCACCAGCTTCATTAGCCTCTAACAGAGAGTCAACCTGTCCTTTGAAACTTTGAGGCCAGACATTGATTTCTCCTTTTCTCTAGCTATGACAGCCCTAGGTGGCATCTTCTTCCAATATAATTTCATTGAAAATTTGTTGTTTAGTACAGCCACCTTCATTCATTATCTTAGCTGTATCTTCTGGATGACTTGTGTGGCATTTACATCAGCACATACTGCTTTTCCTTATCTTTTTGTTATGGAGATGCTTCTTTCCTTCACCTTCATGAGCCAGCCTCCTTTAGCTTCAGATTTTCTTCTGCAGTGTCCTTGCTTCGCTCAGCTTTCAAAGAATTGAAGAGAGTTAGTTAGGACCTTGTTCTAAATTGGCTTAAGGGAATGTTGTGGCTGGTTTGATTTTCTCTCCAAACTACTAAATTTTCTCCATATCAACAATAAGGCTATTTCACTTTTTAATCATTCATATGTTCACTAGAGTAGCACTTCTTAATTTCCTACAAGAACTTTTCCTGTGTGTTGATAGCTTGGCTAACTGTTTGGTCCTAGAAGCCTAGCTTTCAGCCTGCCTTGCCTTCCTATATGCCTTCTTCACTAAGCTTAATCATTTTTAGCTTTGGTTTAAAGTGGGAGACATGTAAGTCTTCCTTTCACTGGAACACTCAGAGGCCATTGTACGGTTACGCTGCTGCTGCTGCTGCTAAGTCACTTCAGTCATGTCTGACTCTGTGTGACCCCAAAGCCTAATTTCACTTTTGTTGTGTCTCAGGAAATAGGGAGGCCCAACAAGAGGGAGCAAGATGAGGGGTAGGGGGAAAGGGAACTGCTGGTTGGTGGAGCAGTCAGAACACACATATTTATCCAGTAAGCTCACCATATTATAGAGACATAGTTCATAGCATCTCAGAAAAATTACATTAGTAACATCAAAGATCACAGATCACCATCAGATCAGCTCAATCGTGTCCGACTCTTTCAGACCCCATGAACATCCTAGAAGCCTAGCTTTCAGCCTGCCTTGCCTTCCTATATGCCTTCTTCACTAAGCTTAATCATTTTTAGCTTTGGTTTAAAGTGGGAGACATGTAAGTCTTCCTTTCACTGGAACACTCAGAGGCCATTGTACGGTTACGCTGCTGCTGCTGCTGCTAAGTCACTTCAGTCATGTCTGACTCTGTGTGACCCCAAAGCCTAATTTCACTTTTGTTGTGTCTCAGGAAATAGGGAGGCCCAACAAGAGGGAGCAAGATGAGGGGTAGGGGGAAAGGGAACTGCTGGTTGGTGGAGCAGTCAGAACACACATATTTATCCAGTAAGCTCACCATATTATAGAGACATAGTTCATAGCATCTCAGAAAAATTACATTAGTAACATCAAAGATCACAGATCACCATCAGATCAGCTCAATCGTGTCCGACTCTTTCAGACCCCATGAACCACAGCACGCCAGGCTTCCCTGTCCATCACCAACTCCTGGAGTTTACTCAAACTCATGTCCATTGAGTCGGTGATGACATCCAACCATCTCATCCTCTGTTATCCCCTTCTTCACCCACCTTCAGTCTTTCCCATCATCAGGGTCTTTTTAAATGAGTCAGCTCTTCACATCAGGTGGCCAAAGTATTGGAGTTTCAGCTTCAACATCAGTCCTTCCAATGAATACCCAGGACTGATCTCTTTTAGGATGGACTGGTTGGATCTCCTTGCAGTCCAAGGGACTCTCAAGAGTCTTCTCCAACACCACAGTTCAAAAACCATAACAAATATAATAATAATGACAAAGCTTGAAATATTGAGATAATTACAAAATTGTGACACAGAGACATGAGTGAGCAAATGTTGTTGTTAAAAATGGCACCAAAAGACTTGCTCCATATAGGGTTATCACAAACCTTCACTTTGTTAAAAACACAATATCTATGATAAGTAAGCACAATAAAGCAAGATATGCCTCTCAGGACTGTTGACTTCATCATTATCAGTTTAATTGGTTTTGCATTCTTCGGTTAAGCTTACAGTGTAGGCTTATTTTCATTTGAGCTGTTTTTCAGATACTAGGCTTTAGTTCATGTGTGCACTGTTTCAAATAGAATGTAACCATATGGCTAGTGATACAGAAGTACCTCTCACCAAAAGTTGTTAATATAAGAATACTTGAATGATGATAAGTTACTATTGGGCTCATCCTTTTTTAAAATTTATAAATGATATCATGGTGTCATAAAATTACATATAATTACATAAGCTTAAATGTGGTGTCAAGGTTGCATTCTTCTAAAGTATGAGTAGTTCATGTGAGTTGTGAAATATAAACATGTGGGCTTACATTTCTCTAGAACGTTTTGCTAAGCCTGCTCCCGCTGGGACTGCTCAACAGCAGTGCTAACCATCACTTGGAACTCGACTCAGGTCCACTCAATCGGTTGATACTATCTTGCTTGAGGTCACCATGGTTTTTCATTTGGTTGCTTCAGACAAGTACATCACACTGTGCAAGTATTTACAAAATTTCTCTACTGGAGCACTAACAGGGTAAGAATAAGTTTCTAGCTAACACAACATTTTAATTTTGGTATCAAAGGGAAGGGCACCATAGATGTCTAACTTCACAAGGAATTCAGTTTTCCTTCACAGCCTGCCTCTCCTGCTTCCAGAACAGATAATGCCCCCTTCTCCAGCATTTCCGTCTGAAACTCCACTCCCTTCTTCTAGGAACATGTAGAGACCCCATTTCCCGGTTCTTTCCCTTTTCCTATCACACAATACTCTAAATATGCACTTCAGTCAGATGATTAGGATTAGATTCTATTTCCATGTGTGACAGCAGATATAGATTTTCCATCTTGTGTACCTGTTTATTTTCCTGGGGCTTCTTCACCTGTGTGTGTGTGTGTGTGTGTTAGTTGCTCAGTCGTGTCCGACTCTTTGCAACCCCACAGACTGTAGCCCATCAGGCTCCTCTGTCCATGGGATTCTCCAGGCAAGAATACTGGAGTGGATTGCTATGCCCTTCTCCAGAGGATCTTCCCAACCCAGGGATTGAACCCTGGTCTCCTTTATTGCAGACAGATTCTTTTACCATTTGAGCTACAGAATAACATGCTGTTAATAATAGTATCTATCTCATACAGTGGCTTGGAGTATTATGTGATAATTCATGGCTTATAATAGTGACTGGCACATAGAAATTACTATGAAAATGTGTTTTTTAAAAATAACATGTGAATTCTTTCCACTAGTGTATCTAATTAAGATAAGCATATCTCTCAACAACAAATACTGTTTGTGTAGCTTGTTTGTTTCTGAAACAGAATGGTCAAGTCCAATGCCAGGGCTATTAGTTTGTTTAAATAAATGTATAAATAACTCCTAAAAGGTTCAAATAATACTATTCCAAAAAATAGAAATGCAAGGGGGGAAACTAAGACTGGAAAAGGACAGAGTTATTTTAAACAACATAAAATAATATTTTAAAAAAGAATATATATTTATGTAAAACTGAATCACTTTGCTATATAGTTATAATTAACACAACACTTCAATATTGAACACTGGACAAAAAAAGAAAAAGAAAAGAAAGAAGGAAAGTGAAAGAGCAGAATGAGAAAACATACTCCTACATAATAGTAAGAAAACATATTATGAGGAACAAAAAGCAAAAAGGAAGAAAATCAAGCTGTTTGTTTCATTAAGCAAGCTTCCGAGTTAATGAATCTGATTTTCTTCGGAATGTGGCCCGAAGAAAATGAACAGCTTAGATAACAGCCAATCCTCACTGGATGCAGAGGTCCAGGAAATTGCCCAGGCAACAGCAGCTATTTAAGACATACCGAGAAGAAAGGATATTGAGAATTTCTTTTTATTAAGTAGCTGAGACAATAAGCAGAATACCATCAAACCGTGGAGATGAGGAATGGAGCATGTTCAAAACTCAGCGGAAGTGCAGTCGATAAATGCAAATGTCGAGAATGCTCTAAGTGTTTTCTTTTTTAATTCGATTGAGTCAAACAATTAAAATATGCAAAAACAGTGCAAAGGAATATGGAAACCAAAGGAGAAACAGAAGGAAAAACTCTGTGCTCTGTAAAGATGGGACAAAGCTTTTAGCACCAAAAGAAAACTTGAACTTGGCTTTGAATCCTGATGGCGTCCCTCATTGGGCAAATTACTTAAATATTCTGAACCTCAGTTTCCTCACTTGCAGAAAGAAAATATTAGAAGATTGCTATGAATTTGAGTGAAATAATGTCATGTTGTCCCTGCCTGTTTTACAATAATTGTGTTATAAATTGTAGACCTCTCTCTCTTTCTGTAACTAAATGAAAAACCTTTTTTATAGAGGAAAATGAGACTATTAAGAATTAGAAAGCATGAAACGGGAAAAAGTTTTAATAGTGTGTGTTTGGACTATAATTAAAACTGGAAAACAAGGGAAAGGGATCTGAGATTTATTTCAGTTCCTTACAAGTTGAGCAATTAAATCACCAAGTTTAAATCTTCATGCTGTAGGTTCTTAGATTAATCTTAGGATATAATTGCTTCCCCCCTTGTGGCTCAGACGGTAAAGCATCTGTCTACAATGTGGGAGACCCAGGTTCAATCCCTGGGTCAGGAAGATCCTCTGGAGAAGGAAATGGCAGCCCACTCTAGTACTATTGAGGATACAATTGGCTTTATACTTAAATGTAACTCAAACTTAGATATTGTTGCTCCTAAACTACATCTTTGCTTGAATATGTCATAGAAGTTTCCAACTTTGCATGTTCAAAGTCCATCTCCTGAGTCTTTCAACACACAGATTCTTATAGGGATTTCTCATAAGAGTACAAGGCACCATTTTCACTTAATTCAAGCATGAAACTTAAGAGGCTTCCTTGATTCATAGTTTCCTTCAGTTCCACACAAGTTTTTTTCATCTTACCTCCAAAATCTATGGATTGTTCTCCATGTTTCTTGCCATGTCTCTTCTACAAGCCAGTATCATCTCTAATCAGAAATGCTGCAACCGGTTACACTCAGCTTCTGACATCCTGGCTTGCTGTCCTTAACGTAGCCATGAGAGTGAGAGTGATCTTTGAGAACATAAATCTGATCATGTCATTCTAATGTGAAATGCCTTAGCTGGGATCCCTTTGAACTTAGAGTAAAATTCCTCTCCTTTCCAGTGCCTGCAAAGCCCTAAATGATCTGGCTCATGACTACACTCAACCTCATCACCCCCAGAGTTCACCAGGCTTACAGACCTTTGACAGTTTCTAGAACATTCCATGCTTTATTTCTGGGTTTTTAATATTTGTTTTTCCCTTTGTCTATTAAGTTCTCCCCTAACTCTTGTTGTAGTTGACCTCATCCTTCCTTTAGGTCTCAGACAAACCTGTTCTGAACATCCAATGTAAATAATTCTCCCTTTTTTACTTTCAATCACTATCACAGCCCATAATTATTTATTGATTTATTGCTTTAGCTTTTAGTTCTCTGTCTCTCCCTTGAGAATTTTAGCTTTATAAGTGCAGAGATTGTGTTTGTTTTATTCTAAAGTGTTATCTCTTACATTCACAACTTGCCTGGCACATATTAGGTGCTCAATAATAATTTGTGAAATGAATGAATTTTTAGTATATTCCCTATATTTCTATATATGAGAATACACACATTTATACATAGACTCACTTTTTTTAAAAAAGTAAGACCCCATGAGAACAAAACCAAAAGTTTTTCTTTTAATTTTATCATCATTTAAAAAATATTTGCCTTTTGTTGTTTCTGTGGTTATTCAAGCCAAACATGAAGACTGTTTCCTCCCACAGTAATTAGCTCCTTCTGGGAAAAGTTTTTAGAAAAATTCTTTGTGGTCTTGCCCAATTTGAGCACTGGTCTTATGTTAATTTTTTTTTTTTTTTTTTTTTT